>JAEIIJ010006456.1:0-33021 GCA_018904815.1 Drosophila ogumai
CTTCAAATGATTTCAATGATTTATTTTTGATAATACCTAAATATATATAGAAATAGTATTATGACATAGAAAAAATTATATTTTAAAGCAGTATCCAAGAGATATTCGAAGTTAAGCCAGGCAAGGTCACATTTGTTTTATAAGAAGCTGGGTATATTTTAAAAAACCATTCAGGAAGGATTTGAGGGCCAAAAATTGTGTTTTGTGAAATATTACAACCAATTACAAATTGATTTATTTAGATTTTTGTTTGAGATAATTAAGAAATTAATAAAAATGGCATTAGGACACTACATTGCGTTGAATCATTAAAGCACAGAAAAATATAATTTCCTAGAGATTTTAAAGGTAAGCAGCGAATATAATAAAATATAAAAATAAAAATATCTTTAAAAAACTCCAACAATGGTCACATTAAGAAATGTCACCTTATTAAAATATTCTAACCAATTAAAAATAAGTATTCAACATTGTGCTTCAAGTAATTTTCTTCAAGGATTTTTATTCGTTTCCTTTTTTTTTCAGTACAATTCCCCGGCAGATGGAAACTCATCCGGAGCCTGGCTCCGCAGTGATTTCCGTCCCGTGTCGAGCCTTTAGATTTATGCGCATTTTGCATATTTTCTTTCCTCCTCATTTCAAAAGCAACAAAAGTGACTTTGGCTCTGCCACTGAATCAGCAGCTTTTCCCCAAAGAGGAGGGGGAGACGGTGGGGGGAGGCAGTGCTTCAATTTTCATTGCGCGACTTTTATGACTTTGGCCGCCTGCTGCTTTTGACTTTTATCGAATGCAAATTGTTTTATAATAATACAATCAAATCATTGTCAACTCTGTTTATTGATGTGTTTATTTTGTTTTGGTTTTTCCTGATAATGCCGCCAGCAGAGGCAGCTGAATAACATTTAGCAAGTGGAATAAATTTAGAGACCGGAGCCGGAGCCCCTTGAGGCCTCAAGTTAACAAGCTTATGATGTTTACTAATAGCTTTCATCGGTATTGTATTGGGGGATTGTGCATAATTCAGTTGCTGTAAGGAAGTATCTTGAGTTAATTTTTTAAGGATTAACTTAATATCAACGATTGTTAACTCTACTTGAGGTGTTGTATAGAAATTTTCCTAATTAAGCAGAGTATTTCCAACATCCTGTAAGTCACCCCTCTAAGCTTATAGCTTATTTTATAAATAAATAAAAAATTGAAACCTTGGAAGCTGTGTAACCCCTTTAAGTCCCCCAACCTTGGGTAAGTGCTCCTCCGCTGGTGACGTGACTAAGCCAGAATTGAAAGGACCACCAAGGGATATCACGGCATTTACTGCAGCGTCTCTGCAAATGCTGCTTTACTTGTACTTACACTTCTTTTATTGTTTCCAGATTTCTTTTCCCTTTTTCCTTCTCCCTCCCTAAATCACGGGAAACGTGCAGAGCAACTAAACAATGTCAGGCACAGAAGGAGCGACAGTTAAGAGGGGTGTCCTTGTGGGAGGAAAACTCACTCACTGGCATCTGTTTTATGCTGGGGCCATTTTAATGAATCGATCATGAAAATAACAAATTTTATGCATTGCACAGCGGTAACTACAATTATGAAAAAATGGGAAACAACATTGACAATGGCAATAACAACTACCGCCGTGAAACGGTGACAACAATAACAATAATTGTATTTACACATAATTGACCATAATCCCCAGCAGCACAGTCGTTACTCCCGTCTCTCTCCCCCCTCGAATGACAGATTTTTGGTACCCTGTAGGGGTAGGGAGGGTCCATGGGATTATTGCAATAATATTTGGGATTAAAAATTAATCGTTTACAAATTCAACTTTGTTTTTACCTTGCAGGGAAACATTTCAGAAAAATATTCTTTTAAATATATTGCTATCCCATTTAATATTTAGAAAAAGTATGGGTTCTTCTATTTCTACTCTTTTGTAGCTAAAAGTCAACAATAACCTCTTTTTTACAATACAAAATATTAGTTAAATCTTTCTTTCTTTCTCTTGTTTAACCCTAAAATTATATATTATATAGGGGTATCCCCTAGTCGTTACTCTAACCAAGCTGCTCCGCTTGTTTTCTTTTTGTGCTGTTGTTTTCGTTGTTTTGGTTAAGGCCAACACCAGCTTCAACACCCAATTCGGTTGGTTGCCCATGAAAATGGCCGCAGGCGACATTTTATGTTGCTGCTGCTGGTGATGTTGGTGATGTTGCCGCTACTGTTGCGGAGCTCTGTTGGTGTTGTCTGGACTGTAGTTAAATTTAAATGCCAGGCGAGGCGACAAGGACTTGCACTCGGGGCAGGACCATAAATTAAATAAAATGAAATGAAATAATTTGGTCACGCACTTTCGACCGTTGACATTTGCCTTAACAGCTCCGCCCTGGAAGCGCGTTATTCCGGATAATCCCTGGCTCACACTGATCCAGTTTGGAGTTGGGAAATCAATGTTTAACACGCTTTCCCATGCAAATTGTAGCTGCCGCTGCCACTGCTGCATATTTATGGGCCGCCGAATGTCGGCAACATGCACACACTGCGAAATCCACTTCATGACCGAAAATTAGTTTTTAACCCACAAAATAATCCCGAATGACATAAGGATGCACGACGATGGAGCAACAGTAGGGCTGCGAAAAATACGGGGAAAAAAACGCGAAAATGCGGCTGGGAAGGACGAGGGACCCGGACCATAGTCGGTGGTAGTCCTTGCTTGCCGGAAGTTGTAAAGCTGCCATTTCTCGGCCATGTTGTTGATGTTGCCACTGCCACCGACTTGGCGTTTCAGGCAACGATTCGCGGCCTCGTAATGCGGTCATTGTTATTGCAATTGTTGTTGCCGCCACTGCTACTGCTGTTGGCTGTAGCGCATTTGTTGTATTAACTTTTTCCAAGTGGCATGCAGGGGCCAGCCAGCAAACTCTCCTCGACGAGCGCACGCCACCCCCAACGTGGGCCATAATTTATTAAAGCCTGCACCAGAGTGCTCCAGCGTCGGGCCAGCGCCCCTGGCACACAATTGAAATTTAAGCAGCAACAGCAGCAGGGGCAGGCCCAGGAGAAGGCAGGAGCAGGAGCTTGGGCAGGAGCAGGAGAAGGAGCAGAGAGCAAAGGGCCTGGCGCTTCAGCGAAGTTGCAGAAAATGCGAAACACTAAAGGAATCCCCTGCACCTCCACCACCAGCTCAATCCCTCCTCCTCCTGCAATGCCACCAGGGAAAATGGTAATCGAAATGTTCGCCGCACGAATCAACGCAAACAAGGCAGACAAAGAAAAATATAATTATTCGAGTTTGGAGTTGCCAAAATAATGCTCCCTTAAGTGCTAATTATTCACCATTAATATATTTAGTTTCAATGAAATTCATAAACGATTCTAAAGGAATAAATATTTAAACATATTCGTATTCCTATTTGACATTGATTTATTTATAATAAGCTTTTTTTGAAGAAGTTTAGAATTTAAAAATTCTGAAAAATCTATATAAATTTTAAAGACTTTAAAGAATATATTAACAACTTTCTCAAACTAAATTTGAGTGCAATTTTTGTGAAAGTGCATCGCTGAGGAGCTGTGGGAGTTGGCCTGCAACACTGGCCAGTTCCCAGTTCCCAGTCAATGTCTTGCCTCTTTTTTTTTCTGGCCTCCTTTTTGCAGTCAAAGTTTTTGGTCGAAAACTTTTTGGGGGTTTCGGGGGAAATAATTCATGAAACATGGCGAGCGCGAAACGCGAAAAGCGAACATTTTTGTGCCTGTGCCGAATCTGATTGTGACACAAACGAATTGTTCTGGTTGTCGTCGGAGCGGAGTTTTCGGGGGATTCGTATTTGGACGAGGACTTGGCGGAGGCGGAGTAACAGAGAAGCCGGTCGGTCGCATATTTATGTGCCTATTTCGCTCCTTTTTTTGTTTTTTTTTTGCTATGTGGCCAGGAGCATTACTCTTCTTGGCATGCAAATTTATGGTGTGTCCCAAAACAATTGTTATTGTGTTTTCAACTTTTGCTTGATTTGTGTGTTTTAAGTGATTCCAAATGGGTCGCGGGGGGCCTCGTCGCTCTGTTGGCAATTTGCGGCTATTCCCATTCTTATTCCCATTCCCGAATCCATTCCCAGTCGCTGATAATTTCTTGGCTGTCATCGGGGCCAGACGCGCGCCGCATATCTCAATGCAATTCTAAGCACCCAATAACCATAAAACACTTTAAAGTCCAGTCTGGGCAGCAGGTCCCCCCCGTCGGACTTTTGTTTATTTGTATTTCCGCAAACAATTCGACCGTCAGAGCCACGAAACTTTGGCCAGGCCATGCAATTGTTGCCTCGGCCCTCCGCTTTCCTCCTGGCGGCAGTCCTGGCAGTAGGCCACTTCCTGGAGTAAGTTCAGCTGCGTCCGCATGCAATTCGTGAATTTTTGAAGGCACTTCTTTTGTTATTCCGGCTCCGGAATCGCCACCCACCCCCACTTGCAATATGCAAACGGTCATTTCGTTAATGAGCAAGGGAGGGCGGTGGGTGGCGGGTAACTACAACTTTTACAGGGCATCCGGCGGATGAAGAGGGCTCGCGGAGGAGGAGGACGGATGGGCCACGACCAGTGGCCAGTAGCTTAGATAGACAGCAGCAGCAGCCCGGATGACTTGGTTTATTTTACGTAATGAAATGAAATTGAAATGAATGTTTTATAAACCAGCAGCAGCTGGCCCCCTTGTAGAACATAAAATTATGATAAAAACTAACAGCTACATATAAACACAGTTGTAAAACTGTGTGTGCTTTCGTGTTGGATTTTCGATACAAATGATGATTGTAAATGCTTTAAACTGTTCGCCGTGAATTAACATAATTAAAACACCACCATTAATATTTATGAGCAATTTGCAATTACGAACATATAAGGACAAATACAAATTATCCGAAATATTTGAGCAACTTTGCACGCTGCATTTGCAGGCAGACAGCGGCAGGCAGGGTCATTAAAAAATATATATACAGTTCGAAGGGAGCCAGGACCGGGGTTTTAATTAAATTTGGCTTAATGTTGTCACCGCACGAGGGTCTCGCTGCTGCCTGTGGTTGCCCGTTGGAATTCGGATATTTAATATACGTCGCACTCTCAGGGTCCTTGTTGGCCGCGAATTTATGAAATTCAATTAGCAAGGAGACCTCAGTGTCGCCTTGCCGACTGCGGTCAATAGAGAGAGAATGAGCTTAGGATATCTACGTCCAAGGGTAGTGTTTACTCAATAGTTAATCTGATATAAAGGTTATTTGCCCATGTCGAAAATCTAGAACGTTTTGGGACACCCAACTTAAGATCTCGATCCAGAAAAAGGGTTGACATAAGGGCAGAATCGTATGGAGACACGTCTCTGTGACCTATTGTAATCCTTGTCCAGTCTCAGAGCCTTCGTATGGTTATAGATGGCAACAATCGCCAGCCTCTCCTCGTGCTCGGAGTCATTCCTCAGATCGATATCGGGCACTCGCCTTTCAGTCAACTGCTCCAGTGTTTCTCACAGATCCCTCAGTTCTTCGAGGTCAAGCAGATTCTTGGTCTGTTTTTAAATTCCCTGGCCTCCATTCGTCGAATCCGCTGGATCTTATCTCCCACTCGCCGAGCCGAATCTAAGAATTTGAATCTGCTTATAGGACTGATAAATCTGCTCGAGCCTTCGCCATTTTAGTGCGATATCCTTCTCAAAGTCCATTGCTTAAAAAGTACAACAAATAAATGATTCCGATTCGGGTAAAATAAAATGCAACCAAACCAACTGTTTTCTTAGGTGTAGTAAAAGAGTAAAATAAAAAATATTATAATAATAATGTAAACAAATATAGCAAATAAAAAACTCACCGGTTGATGCTGACAAAGAATATATATGATTTAAAGTAGAATATAGCTCCCTTAATTCTTTGCAAGCTTCTGACTAAAATTATAATAACCTTCAAGGATATCAAAAATGATAAATTACTTTAATGTAACGTTTTAAGCTTTATAAACGCACTTTAGAAGTGAAGGTTTTAAAATGTCTAAACGTCAAATATATTTCCCACTCTAAGTCCCAGTATTTCTGTTAATTTTTGAGCAAAAATTCAACTCAATTTAATTTTCCCTAAATTTTGTATCATTTCAGGTTCCACCATTAAGGGCGTCGTGGCCATATTAAATTGCATTCTGGCACGACAGCTCTGCTTCGAGGATCCGTCATGTTCGGCCATATTGGAAATCATACCGCGCGTTTGCGGGCCCATACCAGGTAAATAAATAAATAAATAAGTGTATAAACAAAAAAGAACACCATTCAAATCAAATCGATACTTTTTCCGAGCGCCCCGATGGAATGTTTACACAATATCTATGGTTTTTGTGTGTCAAGTGTTTGCAGAGCTCTCAAGGACTTGCGGCGCTGAGCGCTGATTATGCGCAAGTTTTGGTCATTTGAGAATTAATTTCCGCCGTTTTTATATTTTCCCGTTGCCTTTATTTACCCTGTGTGGGTTGCTTCGACAACTGTGTAATTATTTCAACAATTTTTGTGTGTGTTCCGTGAGCGGGCGCGCGTGCAATACAACGGTAAATAACAGTGTACACTTAAAGCGCAACAGAGAGCGAGGCGGCGAGGCGGCGGGGCGGCGAGGCAGCCAGAGGGCGGGATCGCAAGCAAAAGGCATTTGAATATTCAAATGCCCCAGAGAACTGCGACGCCGGGCAAGTCGATGGCCTGTTTTTTTGCAATACCCTGTAAGGGTACAGGTAGTAACGGGGATATGATCTATTCGGGCATACCGTGCGTATGAGTGATTTTAGCTTTCTAAAAGCTGTACATTATGTTTATGCGCTTTACTTAAGGAATTCCTGAATGCGTGAGTTCAAGCAAATTCAAGAATTAATATTAATAGAGATGCCACACGTGTTTCTTAAAAACAAAAATACAAATAAACAAAATTAAATAAAATAAATTTAAAATACATTATTTGTATCATTCCTCTATTTTATTTTTCGCATGAACATGAGCAACTCAAGATCAGTCTAATTCGATCCTTTTGATTCCAGTTCTATTTTAGGAATAATTGGACTGATTCCACGGAAGTGTTCTCTTTTTTTTACATTATTTGCTGAATGTAAATTCATACGAAAATCAAATATACATGTTTTCGTTCAAAACTAGGTTAAAATGTAACTAAGAATCGCAAGTAATCTGTATTCTTAACGTTCAACTTGAACTTTCTTGATTGTTTGTGTGTGCTGAGAGCGCACATGACCCGAAGGTGCAAAATGGAAAAAAAAACGCGTGCCTGGCGGCGTCCACCTTATACGGGCGGGAATCCAGGCTGGCCTGGCCAAAGCCACCCACTTGATTCACCCACCAATTCATTCCCAAACAAAGAGCGGGCCGCAGAAAAAGTTAATTTATAAATTATTCAGTAATTTGTTTTAGACTCGGCTTTAGCCGGTGCCGGGTGCTCCACTGCTCCTCCGCCCACCGCGACAGCAACAACAATGGGAATAAATTTCTTTTGTGCCTCGACTTTGATCCGCCCCTCATTCAAAATGTGAGTGTGTATCTAAGCCGGGTCTCCGGGAGTCGTTGGCTCTATTCCGCGAACACTATTCCAACCGCCCCACTCACTCACTCCGGAACCTTGGTCATGGTCTCGTAGTTTCCTGTCCTGTATCGTGCGCATAAGTCCGCTCTTATATTTAATTATTAATGTTCATTCAGTCCAGCCAGCGTCTTGTGGCATTTCTCAGCTCCGTACCGCCAGCCCGTCATCATCATCCGGCACTGCGTTGGCTTCCATTTAAGTGGCTTTCACCTTTGTGCGGTTGTGAAGGAACACGGCGAAAAAATCGCATTTAAAACGAAGCATTAACGGATTTAGTTTTGCCCAAGGCAGGCTTTCTGCTTCGTTTCGGCACAGGCAGAAAAAATAGGGTTCAATCTGGAACTGATAACGGAAATATGATCTTGAAAGGATGTATTAATTAGGTATTTTTAATTGTATTTAGTGATTTTTAGTAATTTAATTATTTTAAAACGATTTAAGACATATTTTCCTCGACTGTATTTTGTATTTTATTTCGATTTCTTTTGCGACCGCAGCTCATTTCCGTTCTCGAATTCAAGTTGAGAATATAAAGGGTATAAGGGGGGAAAGCCTTTAGGATGCCTGCGGCTTGGACCACTCGACGCAAAGGATCAAGTGGTCGTAGCCATGGCCGTTGAGGATTTCAATGGCTGCGGCTGCATCCTGGCGGAACTTAAAGTGCACGTAGGCGAAGCCCTTGCACAGGCCCGAGTTCTTCTCGCGGGCCAGGTACATCTTGGTGTGCGGCCCGATTTTCTTCACCAGCTCCTCGAGATCGGCCTCGGTCATGGACTCGGACAGATTGGAGATGCGCACGGCCGAGGATTCATCGCGTTCGCGGGCCCAGGACTTGCCGCCAATGCCGCCGCCGCCGCCCTCCTTCATAAAGGGTGGCACATACTTGCCCGACTTGTTGGGATCACTCACAGCAGCAGCGGCCGCTGCATTGGCCTTGTTCTCCATCTGGGTCTTCCTGTCCATGGCGGTGCCCTTGTAGGGACAGTTGACGCTCCAGTGCTCGCCATTGCAGATGCGGCACTTGGCTATATTCTTGCCAGCCTCGATCTGGGTCTCGTGCGTCTGCTCGAACTCCTTGGAGCCCGTGAAGAGCATGAAAATCTCCTCGGAGGCCATGGTCGTCTGTGAGTTGGGCCCTGGCTTGTCCTGGCGCGAGTCCCCGAACTTTACCCAGCTGCGACGACGGGCCACCGCCTTGGGCACCACCTGCTTCTCGATCTTGAAGGTGCGCACCACCTTGACCTTTTTGCCGTCATCGTTGAACTTGTACTCGGTCACGTACTTGTAGTCGCCCTCAATGTACTCACTAGAAGGCGGCAGTCCGTCCACATAGTCCGCCTCCACCTCGTCGGCCCAGGAGGTCTTGAAGGCTTTCATTTTATTTGGATTTTTAAAGGGTTATCCAGCTCCTAAATGGTTGAAAAATCTCTAGAGACTACTTAGAGCCTATTTGAATTTTAGAAAGACGTTTACTGCGATGGAATAGGTTTTGGAAGTGACTAACAATATTAAGAAATAAAAAATAAATGAAAACATAAAAGTTATAATTAATTTTGATTTAATTCGAAGAGTAAATCGTTTCTTATCACCTCTAAAACTGAGAGCAAGAGACGCTCCCTCTCTTGCTGATAAGATGCAAATGGAATCGAAAGCCAAACTATAGCTAATCTTTATTCAGATTATTAGTTCGCTTTCACTTGTTCAATAAGTGGGTTGTTCGCTGAGTGGAAAACAATGAATTTAAAGCATCCCAAAAGCGGCAAGACTTTACAGATCAATGAGTTTTGGCTGCGTGATCATTGCAGATGTGGAGAGTGCTTGAATTTGGACACAAATCAACGGCGCTACGATCTCCTGGATCTGCCAGAAAATATCACCTCTCTGGGTACTAAATATGAGGGAAATCAATTACTCGTTCAGTGTAAGTCGGTGAGATATAGATTTGTAAATTTCACTCATTTCATCTCGTAAACTCCCAGGGAGCGATGGCCATCGGTCTAGCTACGACCTGGACTTTATCTTTGATTCTCAGCTGGATCAGTTGATAAGCCGGCGGTCAAAGTACACTTCCCCGACGGCCTGGAGCCGCAACATTATCACGCAGAACGAGCGGAACCTGCGCTTCTCTTTGCCCCAACTGGTGTCTAGCGATGAGGTGGTCAAGTCTCTGGTGGAGTCCCTTGTGCGCTATGGCATTATCTTCATCGATGCGGTGCCACCCACCCCCACCATGACAGAGCTGGCTCTGCGCCGCATCTTTCCCCTGATGAAGACCTTCTTCGGTGAGATGTGGACGTTCAGCGATAAGCCGGATCATGCTGATACAGCCTACACAAAGCTCTATCTGGGCTCTCACACCGATAATACATACTTCTGCGATGCTGCCGGACTGCAGGCGCTGCACTGCATCGAGCACTCGGGTTCTGGGGGGGAAAACTTCTTCGTGGATGGGCTGTATGTTGTGGAGGAACTGAAGAGACGCTTTCCCGAGGCCTTTGAGACCCTGTGTAGGGTCCAGGTTCCCGGGGAGTATATAGAAAAGGGCGAGCATCACCGTTACACGGCGCCCATCATACAGTTGGATCCCCTGACCCGGGAATTCTTACAGCTCAGGCTCAATGTCTACGATCGGGCTGTGTTCGATACCCTGCCTCAGTCGGAGATGGCTGGATTCTACCAGAGTCTCCGGCAGCTGTTGCAGCTCGTAAGGCAGGAGCAGGTTCAGTGGAACCTAAAGCTAGTTCCGGGCAGCATTGTGCTGTTCGATAACTGGCGGGTGCTTCATGGGCGTCAGGCTTACACCGGAAGTCGCACCATGTCCGGCTCCTATGTGCAGCGCACGGACTTCCTGAGCAAAGCTCGTGTGCTGGAAATAATCGAATAAAGCCGAGCACCTCATCGCTTTCGTCTTGATCCCTGATAGCCCTTCTCCAATTCAATTTCGATTGCAAATGCCAACGCATCATAATAAAAAGTTACGATTACAATTGCTGGCCAGCGTCTAATTTTTGTCATGGAAATGGAAGAGAGAGGGGATGCCGCATATATGCGTACGCGTACAAAATATCATTTGACATTTGTTTTTATGGCCAGAATCTCACGTGTGTGTGTGTCTGTGCGGCATAAACAAACGCACTTTGAACTTTTTCATTTAAAAGTGAAATTACTTTTTGTTAGCCGTGCAGGTTAATGGCTGTCGCGGTGTCTCGCTGTCGTCCTTTAAATGTCCTCCAAATATGGATGTGCCTTAAAGGGGCACTGCTGTGGTGTGACAGGGAGGCGAGAGGCAGTGTCTGAATATTTATGATAATTGCATTTCATGCAGGTTTTCCTCCCAGCTTTTCCCCCTCCCAGCTGTCTCTCTCTCATGTGCGACGGCACGACCGGCGAAAGCCTTTAAAAGCAGCTTCGATGATGCCCCAGCTGGGCGATAAACATATTTTTGTTCGCTTTTCCTTTGCCGGAAGTTGCAGCGCAGCAGCAGTCGTGCCTTTGCATGGCATACTTTTCGGCATTCCACTTCCGTTTTAAAACGCTGCACTCACTTTGAGCCGCCGTGGCACTTGTCGAAGGTTCAATAAAATCAACAGGGCACACACATACATGCATAATAAGGGCATGGCACAAAGGACAGGATGAAGCACTGACACTGCACCGGAAGCGGGTGGAAAATATGTCAAAAATTACCTCAAGAAGCCTGAACTATCATTAAACTCTTAATTAAAGTACCTTTTTAATTTGTGTTTTACTTCAAAATAATATTTTCCCTGTGCTTAACCTTAACGAACTTGTAATTAATATCCCCTATAGTAATTTATATGCTCCTGAATGGCTAACTTAATAAATGACTCATAAATTTCACCAACAGACGGCTATAAAAGACGGAAAAAAAAATAAATAAAAACAATGACCAGGCAAAGGAAAACAAATATCAAACTAAAATCAAATAAAGCAGGGCAGAAAAAAAACAACTCAACTTGAACACACACAGACGGGCGGCAGCAGCAAACAAACAAAGAAATCATTGAACCAATTCAGCGACCAACTCAACAACCGGAAACGCGTTTCGAATAAAAACGAATTGAGGACTTAACAATAACAGTAAAAGGCAAGGGCAATGGCGACGGCAGTGAAAAAAAAAAAAAAACAGAAACACAAACACACACAAACAGAGCAAATGGCGTCAGTTGATGGCGACGAAGCATAAAAACCACTCGCCTTGGCTTTATTTTTTATGACTGCCCAGCATGCAATGACGAAACCAGAGCCAGGTGCCTCTGGCCAATAGGATTTGCCAGCCAGGGCCAAGACCCAGTAACTAGTTACCCAGCCAGCCATCAAATGCACTAAGCACACAGGAAGAAAGCCTTGGTATTACTTACAGATAAGCTGGAAAATGGGTACTTTTAATATTTTTTAAGATATGTAAGTGAGCGAAAGAATATAACTTCAAATGATATTATTCCTCAAAAATTAAATATTAGAAGCAAAGGAATTTTCCTTATCTTACTTAAGAACTGTCTTACTTAATATTTAAAAAAATTAAAAAAAATATATTTAAAAATATTTTAGATATTTTAATTATATAGCAAACATACATTATGAGTTATGATAGCTTACCTATTTTCTTAATTTTTTTGATTTAGAAGTTTTGTACCCTTAAAAAATTATATATACTCGGTTTCAAGATACACTTACATATTTTAAAGGCCACTATAATTTTCGATATTATCATTAAAATTTGTTACAATTTTTGTCTAAATTTGTGGTATATTAACAATCTATAAAAGGCCTAACTTAAGTACCACGCGTTTCGCTGTTGCGCCTTAACCAACGAGCTTTAATTGACACCCCGAAGGACCCCCGAAAAAATCCCGAAATCCAAAAATACGAATTTACATAACCAGCTTACATTGAAAACAAAAAGAAGGAAGAGGGGTGAAAAAAACGAGGTGGGAAAAAGGAAATCGGAGGAGAAAGGCCACCACTCCGGCATAAAAATGATGGATGTCTGTGAAAAATGTCACTTGTTGCGTAGCCGATGCCACTGTTCAGATAAGTGTGTGTGTGTCCTTCCAGTCCCAATCCTGGCGGAAGCAACTTTATGTTCAACTAGCAAATAATCATGTCCGGTCTGGAATGGACAAGGGCGTTATTGGAGAGGTCGAGGGGCAATCACAGGGGTTACCGAAAGGCAGCTGCGAGATGGGGGCCCGGGTCAGTTGAGTGACGTGAACCACATGGCGTGGTAAGGGCCACTGGCCACTGGCCACCGGCCACCACCACTCGCTTCCTATTATGCTGCTGCTGCCCCGGCTCCCATTGTCCGGCAGTTTGCTTGTTTTGCTTTTTGGCGATTTTACGGCTTATGACGAGCCAAACGAGTCGGAGTCCCAGTGCCAGGCCCAGTCCACTCATCCTCCAGCTCCCTGCTCCTGGCTGTGCCTGTGAAGTGTTGGCGTAGCCAGGTTTATTAGTAGGGCTTATGTTTTATGGCCAAAAGGACAATAGATGGCCAACAGATGTGTGCCTTTTGTTGGCCGTGCTAGTTGTCATATGCTCGAATAAGCTGTCACACACTCAGCAGTAGTAGTGGTAGTGGTAGTGGTAGTGGTAGCGTGTGCATGTGTGTAACATAATTTATTATGTTATAAAATATTATCCGGACCACGTTTGTCCCTACGCATCGCTTCATTGGCCGCTTAAATCGACCGTTTTGTTTGGAGACTCAATTATTCATATTGTATTTGTTGTAACTTCTCTCGCTCTGGCTCTCTGGGTCCTTATTATGACATGTGTCTGGTTTGTAGTTGTCTGTCTGTGTGTCTGGCTGCCATTTATAACAACTGTCATGGCCCACAGATGCACTGCGAGAAACTTTATAGGCAGAAGCTAACAACATAAAGTTCAAGCATCGCTTTAATTATCATCACAAGAGGAAAGATGGATTCTTGCAAGTGTCTGTGTACTTTTATACATTTTATCCAATTGAAATGACCACTTTTTCTCACAGTGTGGCCACTCTTATAGTTGGTAATCGATGTGCAGTTACCAAAATGAACCAGCACAACGCTGTGTGTCAAAGTTTAAGCACTGCTGCCATTTAAAGATCATTAAGCATAACCGCTCCAATCCCCCAAATGGATCCAACTGTCACTCACTTGCCACAACATGTTGTTCAACGGAGTCTTCCTCTTCCCTTTGCAGTGTCCTGCAGCACGGTGACGGTGACCAAGTGCCAGGCCGCTCTGCGTACCCTGCAGGCCTTTCAGTTCTTTCGGCCAACCTGCCTGTGCAAGGAGCCCGGCATGGATCCCGACTGCAATCACTTTCGGGACTTCCTCTTTGATCATCCTTGCGGATTTGTGTTGAAGAAAGGTGAGTGGCATTATAGTGGATCTTAGATGTATTTTTTTGCTATTTTTAATGAATTCTTCACAGCCGAAAAGGATCCGTATCCCATTGATGCACTGCCCACGTGCAATCACGCTCTGTCCGTCTGCCAACAGGAACGCAAATGCCTGAAGCTCTTCGAGGACTTTAAAACGCACTGCAAGGTGCGCGACAACAAGTGCAAAATGGAAAACAGGTAAGAAGGAGAGTATATTAATTAACGGGAATTTTTATATAACTATAATCTACACATAAATATTTTACAAGCCCTTAAGTGCGCAGTTAAGGAAGTTATAACATTTTCCCAAGACGCCAAACTTTTAACAATTTTGATACAAATTTAGGAACTTTTAAAATAATAATAGGAATTTACTAACCCATTGATAAGAAAACAAGAATATACATTTAAAGAACAAAGAAGACTTATTTGTAACCAAAACCTCTTAATTCATATTATATTTAAATTAAAATACAAATGCAGCTTGCACTACAAACTTAAATAACAAATTGCATAAGAATCCATATTGATGCTTAAATTTAGGTCGCAAAGACCCAGCTTTTTTAGATTTTCGATCGATTGAGAGACAAAATTAGTTAGTGACCCAATTTCAGCTGAAAAAAATTATTTTAAGCTTGTTAAAAGTAGCCCATTGGAATATATCTATCATCATTCTGAATGGCCATATCAGGAACCATCAGCATTTATAAAAATAATATATTTAACAGGAGTGTTTTCTCTGCTTTGAATGGGGATATATTTTTTTTAAAACGCAATTTCATTCATATAGTAATATTTTCTTTAGAATGTAGTTGGGTTACTCTGATTGGGCTATAACTTTACACATTTTTGGAAGTCCTCAAAGGCGGGCTTTAATTGGCAACCCAAAAGGCAAAGGAACTCTTAAAACCATAAAAAAATACCTGCCTTTATTCTGATAGGCAGTATCAGTAACTATAATGAGAACGGTATCCCCACGATTAAAGCGTCAGGTAAATTACAAAAAAAGAAGTCCACTTCCACGAGCCAATTCCGATAATGAAAATGAAATTAAAGCGTGTTTGACTTAATAAGAAAATTGATTTGCCCCTTGCCGCAGTGCTGCCAAGCCACTTAATGGTTAACGGCAAATGCAAATTGCATTGCTTGTCGGCAAAAAGCCAGTCAGTCAGAGCCACCTGCAACCCACCTCACTGCTTTTCCGAGCTTAAAAAAAGAGAGACGCTCGGCAACATTCAATTTCGATATTCGATTTTATTGGCAAAAAACACAACGCACATACACACAGAGCGGCAGACAGCAGCGTAAACAGGAGTCAAGTTGAGCGAACAGAAGGCGAAATGAAACTTCCTGCTTGCCGGCATCTTGCCGCTTCCTTTAGCCATCACATATCCTTACTGACGCGATTTCCTACTGCCAGCCAGGACTGCCGTCTGGCTCATTGGCCCGATGGCTTCCATTGCCTCGTTGCCTCGATACACTTGAATACAAACGTTCTGAATGTTTTAATAACTCGAAATGACTTTTTGCGGCGGCTGAGGACGAGGAGGGAGCCCGGCGGGGTTGACTTCAGTTGAGTTTGGAGTTTTGAAACTTGGTCTTGAAGTTCTCCATATCCACAACCCACAGCCACAGCTACCCGGCTCTCCTCCTTCCTTCGGTCTGGCCTAAAACTTTCCGCACGCATGCCAGGCATTCGGGCTGCGGGTTTCGGTTCTGGCTGAGATCCACCTATGCGATAAAATATTAATTGCAACGCCGTGTGGGTGCACTGAGAGAAATTAATTATATAAGGCTTTTCATACATTTAAATTATTCATTAAAATTGAATTTATAACCAGGTTGGGCTTATGTGTTTCAGTTCTTAAAGATTTGTAAAGGAGAAACTTTGTAGATAAAGCCCTTGAGTAACTGATCCAAACTCTTGCTAAACCAAAATTGTTATATGAAATTAATCAATAAAACTTCACTAAACTGTCTTTAAATCTTGTTTAGACCGTCCAAAGATTCTTCTAAATTTCATAAAATGTTTACAGATTAATTAGCCCAAGTCCCACCCTCTTCCTATAAAACTCTTGCTTTACATACCATTTCAGATAATAAGACTTCTTAAAGCTATTTTAATTTCTTGTTTGGACCCTCAAAAAATTCTTCTAAAAATATTAAAATTTTTAAAGCTTAATAAACCAAAATCCTACCCATTTTTATGCCCAGTGTACGTGAATTTTTGATGTAATTGGCAATTTTAAACTTTGCATGGCCCCAGAACGGAAGTCGCTGGCAATGCGGCTTCGGTTGCGGCGGTTAGGGACTCGAAATGTATTCAATTAGCTGAGGGACCACGTTCCCCATCCAAGACGACTTGGAACCGGATTTAACCATATTCTTAACCGGCTATCAACGCTTTGTCCGCTCTTTACAGGGACGCCTGCCACGATTCGTGGACCAATCTTCGACTGTCGCCGATGTTCGGATGCATTTGCCCGAACAACCATATGAAAAAGCGCTGTGATCGTATCTTTAATATTGTTAATCACAATCCGTGTGTGGGTAAGTTTCGTCTGGCGATGCTGAACCGTTGACCGTGACTACAGTAACAGCAGTAACAACCTATAACAACTGTAACAACTAAATAAATATCAAGACAACAACAACAAGCAACAAACAACACAAACAGCTGAAAGAGAAAGAGCCGCAAAGGCAACAGCTTTTGAAATATTGTTGAAAAACCGAAATATATAAATATAGTTTTTATTTTTTATTGTCCTCTGTTCCTATTATTATGTGTCTCTCTTTCTCTGTCAACCTCTGGTATCGCAAGTTCTTGTGTTCCTTCTTAAGAGCGGTGAACCTGCCGGAAGGCGAAAGAAAAACCAATTTGATTCGTTCTTAACTGACTCTTTCGTTGGTTTCTCGTATTATTTTTGGTTTCAGTTATCGATTTCCTTATCCTTTGGTTATCGTAATCTTGTGTGAAACGCTCAAAAACCGAAACTAGCCTAACCATTTAAGTAACCTAAACAAAAACCAGAAACTAAACTACCGCACGCTTCTGCATCAACAACTATAAAAAGTAAAAACAAACCAAAACCAACCTAGAGAAACCAAAATGAAACCCATGTTCTGCGATCAGTAATCAGTAACCAAACTATGCCTATATCCAATATATATCATACTATATACGAATATTAGCTATGCCCAAGTAATCGTAAATATCACGTATACGAATGTATATCAATGTAAACCAAAGCTGCCGTGCTATCTCTCTCTATCTCTCTGTCTCGCTCTCTCTCTCTCTCTATCTCTCTCTATCTGTCACTATCAAGAGTTTGTCGTAGCAATAAGCTATAGCTATCAGCCCATAATTACATACAGTCACTTGCTAAAGTTACCTGCCACCCAGCGAACTGAGTCTGTGCTTTAGATTGATTGCACCAACTTCTAGAACTAACTCGCTAACCGTAGATATTTAAGACCAACTCTAGACCATACTAACTCCATCACAACTAAGTATACACTGGAAAAAAAACACACCTACACTGTCTTTACCCTTTTCGTTTTCGGTTTAGGGCCAGATTTCTCTCAGTCCGTGGAAAGCTTTGATTTGATTTCCCCCACGCCAGAGACCACGAAAAGCATAATTTCATTTTCCACTTCGTCCACCGCCCTTTTACCTTCCACCCTCCTCCACCTGCCAGCCACCTGCACTAATGGATTAAGAGCACCCCAGAGCAGAGAGATCCCTCCTGCTGAATTTTATTATACTATACAGTACACACTGATTGCACTAATTATTACACACACACACTCTCGCGCACTTTGCACCTCCTCGGCACTAAATGATTTTCTCTTTTTTCCGCACGCATGGCACCCGATATGCACCTGCTCCACCTTCCAGATAGACTAATATTCTTCCCCAACGGTCTGCCCAAATTGAAGCAGCCGCGGCCCAAGACCAAGTCCAGATCGAAGCAGAAGGCGAGACCCAAGTCCAGGCCGAGACAGAGGCCGCACGGCCTCAATGGCACCGAGCTAATGTCCAACAATATCGAGTACCACGACGAGCCCAATGGCTTAAACGATCCGGCGGGGGCGGAGGATGAGGAGGAGGAGGATCCAGAGGGAAACGGCAACGATGACGACAATGACGAGGAGGAGGAGGAGGACGACGATTATGATGACCGCATACGAGCCGAGATTTATTCCAATTACCCGCACTACCTCCATCCGCCATCGTGGGGCATTAACAATCCCTTGGTCCTGGCCTCGCACAGTCCCCACACTTTGGACGACGACGACGATGTGGTGGTAGAGGTGGTGGCCCACAAGAAACCACCGGCGCCACCGACAACAACGCAGCAACAACACAACAATGCTGCCGTTGCGCTAGAGCATGACGTCGTGGTGGTGGTGGATGCGGGTCCCGGCCCCCACTCCCATGGCCATCCGCACTCGCACACGTACTACACGCACGGCGATCAGAGCTCGACCACGGGATCTGGACTACCAGGAGTGCCGTCACCCACGATACCCAGCCCACCTAAGTACGCTAGGCGGAGAGCTTCTTGGTTACCCCCTTCAACCCCGACTTGGTTTGGCATCTTTGCCTAACGGCGGCGGCGGCAACTGCAACTTTTCCACAAAGTTTAGAGCCCAGCACACACACACACGCCTTAATGTGTGTGATTGCTTTGGATTGCAACCCCTTCGGATAGCCTTTCATTAACTCTCCTTTCTAAGCCACCGAGGAGCTGCAAACTTTATGCAAAAAGCTTTTAAAATAATTGACTCACTTGGGTATGCCACAATTTCCGGTTAAAAAGCCAACTAATGAATAAGTCCGGCTGGCGGCATGGCAGGCAATCCTTGATCTCGGCTCCCGGGGCACTTGTCCGGCATTTATGTAATCTGATTTTAATGCATTTTCATTTCATTGTAATAAATATTCAAATGAGTGGGGCCGTAATTTATAATGCAGACCGCCAGACTTGAGCTGCTCCATCGGATAAAGGCCATAGCCTTCGGGGTTGTAATGATGATGATTTAATTGGCCAGTTGTAGTTGTAGTGCCCAAAGCCGATTAATGTCGTTTTCTTTGCCTAAACCAACGGGATTTATGTAATTTGCTAAATCTACTTATGCACCGCCACTCTGTTTGTTTGCTTATATTTGCTACACTTTACTATATTTGCTACTTACACTCACAACCCCCCTTGTATCTCGCACTCTGTTCTGCAATTTGCACTTAATTATCTGTACAACTCTGCAATTTATTCAGCACCGGCACCAAAATGCACAAAACAGCACCACCACTCGGCGATTTAGTTGCCGGCAGCGATATAACCCACCGCACCTACACTGGCCCCACGATGGAAGAACGAGGTGAGTCCGAGTCCCCCCTTCCCCTAATTGCACTTAGCCTGGCTGCACTGTACTTTTATCTGCTCGGCCCCGGGGCATCACAGTTGTCTGTTTTCACATCGAATAAATATGGAAACGATTCCAGGCTTAATTATGGTTTGGGGACTCTCATATTAAGTGGGTTACAACTGAGAGGGGGATTATATTTAAGTCAGGGAAATACATTTTCAATATATTTTCACATTTTTAACTGTGGTTAAGGAAGAGATTTTTAATGTGAAAATCTATCTATTTAAAGTTATAAAACTTATTTAACAGGGAACATATTACAAATTAATTTTTCTGATTTTTCTTTCATATAAACTTTTGCTTAATAAAAAGGCTTAACCTAAATCTCTTAAGCCACATAAATTAAGACACGACCAGATAGTAGATTGTTTTCTCACAAGCCAACAAAGCTCAGCTGTGTTTTGTCCCTAAATATCATCAATAAACCTTTTTTCCCAAATATATTTTTCTAAAATATACTAAATAATTCCTTATTTTTCCTGCATAAAATATTTCTCAGGTCAAGGTGCTTCTGGTTTTTAATTAGGGCAATTAAAATGCTAACTGGGTAATTCTTGGGAATATAGTTTCTCATTGTTTGCTTTTTGAATTATTAATTTCCTTTAAAAGCTTTGTTTCATTTTCATATTTTGGCTAGTAATCTTAACTGCACGCATGGGGTAAAATGTTAATTATTGTTGGACTTACCACAAAGTTCGGATGACTTCTCTCATTGGGTGGTATTTAATTTGAATTAAATATTTACGTACTTCGAATGGGAAACGAAGCAAGGGGTCAGGCCGTAAATTAGACAATTGGCGTGTAAGTAAGTATTCCCCTAAGAGCACCAAGAAGCACTCCTTTCTCTCTATCTCGCTCACTCTTGCACCACTTTCCCCATCTCTCTCACTCCCCCAGTAGACTCCCTGTAAATGCTTATTAGAACAAAGGTGGCCAACTATCCTCGGTCCTTTGTTGTTTGCCACTGGCTCCAATGGTTTTAGCTATCTGCAGGGGCAATCACTTGCATTTACATGAATGCAGCACACAAAACACAGATTCATATATATAAAATAGTATATAAGTTTATATATACAGCCTGATTCAATGCACAGTTGTGTCATAAATAAGGATTTCGAACCCTTAACGCGTCATCAAAAAGCAAAGTCCAAGAACTGCAACCCGACACTCCACTACACTACACTATTCTAATTAATACACCCAGTACACTGAGAAAATAATGCTTATAATAAGCTTTGTTTGATTTTATCAGAATGTGCTTGTAAAGTTCAGAAATTGATATAATTAGATAATTAAAATAATTTATTCTGTTTTATTAATATTGCATTTAAAAAGTGAAGAAGTTAAAGAGTATATATTCTCTTTAATAGGAATAATAATAGCTAAGTAAACTTAATAGTTAGTGTATTTTGAAAACTAAATTTAACACATTTTTTATAATTTATCACCTATTAAATTTGCCTTTCAAAATATTTTTTATGGGTGTTTTAAAACACTTCCTAGACGTAAATCGTCTGTTAATCACAAGGAAATGTCATTCAATAATTTGTTTGCTAATTATTTTATATAAATATTTCAAAAGAAACTTTTTAAACAAAATATTAGTTAGGGGAAAGTTCCTCTAATTTAGCTAAAACTCTTGAGACAAATGTCTAAATACAAAATATTCTTTGTACATTAACTACTTAATTCTCAACAAATGTATAGGGATATAGAAACTTGAATTTTTTAATTTGAAATCAAGGTTTCATCCTTCATCCAGTAACTAAAAATATTTTTTCCCAAAAAGTATTGCAGCAATACGTTGTTTTGTTATGTTTTCCGCTTATGAATTGCTGCTTATTTACAGACTCACTAAATTCAGCAGACGACAAAGCCTGCAATTGTTAATGGCCTAATCAATGCATCCACTCTCCCCTTTGCTACGTTGGCTGTCCCCTCTATTTTTTATTTATGGCCACGAATTTCACTTGCCATTTGACGCCGGCCGTCCATCATCGACGGCTGGCGTTTTGTTTTTGCTGCTGAACCCTCTGCTGCACTCGGCAATCTGTTCGACAAAGTTATAAATTTCCAGCCTGCATTGTGCATTGTGCATTATGCATTTCTGCACACAGCTTTGTCTATTGTTGCAGCTGCCGAGCTATGGGATTGCTGTAAATATTAGCAAACTATTTATGCACGTCAAGCGCACACACACTGGCACTAGCACACACCAGACTTTGCCGATTTTCACCGACAGTCGCCTTATTTACGTTTATGGCGACCAGTAAATTAACAGCACAAGCAGCAGCCACAACAATAACCCCCCGATATTGGAGGGTTATCTGATTTTCGAGGGCACATTTCAGGCAAGAGATGTGCATAAATTTCCAAGCAGGAGCCACTATATTTTTTTGTTTTGTGTTTTAACTGGAAAATTAAATTGAATTGTTATTGTTGCTGATTGGATTCTCGAATGCAAAGCACAAACATTTTCAATAGCCCGAAGGGCTACGAATTTTACAGTCAGACCAACAACAATCTCACTATTTAAAGCAAGAATATTGGATAAAAATAAATAAACATAGTTTGTTGTCAATTTTCGATTACGGAAGTCGACTGTACCCAATATACATTTGAGGATAAATTATATCAGTAAATTGTTAAGAGTAATTATATTTAAAAAATTATAATGCTTATAATGCTGGCATTTGAAGTCGATCCGGCTCGTAGGACCAAAAATACAAAGTTTTTAGCTTTATTGTAAACTGATTTTCTTCATTCAAGCATAAATAGCAAACAAAAACTAATCACTTTATATATTAAAATATTAAATTTCAAAGAACTTTATAATTTACAGAACTATTTAAATTTTCCTTCAAATTTAAATCACTTGATGAACGTTTTTAAAGCTTGGCATAGCTCTCAATTGCTCGCCCAACTAATGGGTATCCCGTGTATAAAAATTAAGCTGAGCGTTCAATTTGAAAATTTAATTAAGCACAACTAAAAAGCAAATAAAGCGATTTGTCAGCATTGCGCCAACAACAAAACGAAGCGAAACACGCTTGCCGGGAACAAGAGCAACCCCAGCACCCTTAAGCACACACATATAGCCAGCTCCTAAGCACCCAGCACAGTCACATAGATATATTTATATCCGCAGATATATATAGATATATATAGTGTATATATAGGACACATCCGCACCACGTTTGCGTGTAATAAATATTTTCATAATATCGCACAATCCACTTAGAAGTATCAGAGGGCGATATGTTGATGCCACAGCCCCGTCGCCATACCCAAGCACCGCCAAATACCTCTGTGCATCTGTATCTATGTACGAGTATCTGTGTATCCGTGAGGGCCATCGCCTGCAGCCTGAGTGAGTGTGTGTATCTAGGCGATGCAGCTGCTCACAGTCAGGCTCCCAATTAGGGCATGAAAACCACGGATGGGCCCTGTTTTGGCTATATTTGATATGGCAAGACCCCCCGCACGACACAAAACACCCAGCTGACACACACACATTCCACACTCGCTGGCATCACACGCACTGGCCAGAATGTAATTTTGAAATTATTGCACATTCTCAGAATTTATTTCCGTTGTTTATGAGTTTGTTTAAATTTCGCGCACCGTATCTGCAGCCGCATATCGCCATGTTTACACTCATGTTTATATGTGAGTGCGCCTGTGTCTCTCCCTCTGCACTTTCAACCCAATATGAACCCTTCGCTTTTCGGTTAAATGTTAAATGTTAAATGGCATGCAATGACCCGAGTGCAGCTGAAAACGTTTTGTATTGAAGCAATTTAGTGGATAGTGCGGCGGCAACGCTGCGTATGCGCAACAATTAGATGACACAGATCCACTCAACGACAGGAGCTTACAAGCGCGATAACAGTTAACAGAACGGAGCTAATCCCATTCAAGCCACCCTCCCAAGACTGCGGGACTAAGAGACCAAGGGTCTACAGGACTTCAGGACACCCGCACACGACAGGACAGTTAGCATCGCGCCGCGGCGCGTCGCTTCTGTTTGTTGCGCAAATATTTGCGATGGCAATGCGAGCGACAAACATAAATACATCGCACGTCTCCTGGCAAATCCTTGGCCATTTAGCGCCAGCAGTTGACCCTCCACCATCCAGCAGCAGTCTCTTGTGAATCCTCCTCACATAGCGGGTGGAAATGGCACTGGGATTGGCATCCTTTTGAGCTTTGCCAGAAGCCGCAAATGAAGCGCACTTTGGCGTGCTTTCGGCGAGATAAGCAATAAGCACACAGAGAAAAATGTATTTGTAACTCTTAATAATTTCTTTTACTATTATAACATATGTTGGGATGTCCTCAAAATCCCTAGAGAGTTGGAAATATTTTTTAAAGTAAATTAGTTGTAATATATACCGAAAAAAAATATTTTAAACGAATTAGCTGAATTAAATAAATATGATTTAAATGTATTAAATATTTTTGGTACGAATTCAAATTAAAAAAATTTAATTATAATTAAAACTCTATAATATTCAATACGACATTCCTTTAAGATGTGTTTTCTTCCAGTTTTCCATTAAAAATTTGTCTAAAACTCATATTAAAGGAGGTTAAAAATAATTAAGCATTATTAAATAAATATGAGTTAGTTTTAAAAACATTTTTAAGGCGTACTTTAGTCACAAACAATTAAATTCTAATTAAGACTGTAAAATATTAAAGTCTCTGAAGAAACACTTTTTAATGGATGTTTAGAACAATTTAGCTTAATTAATTAAATGTAACTTTGATTATTAATACATTTTTATTATAAATATAGGTCAATTACAACTAAATTTCACTCTCTTGTAGTCACTATACTTTTTTCTCTGTGTGTCATTGCTGATATTGATGCTGCTGCTGCGGTTGCAAAGCGTTTTGAGACCTCGCCGCTTGCTATTTGCCCGCTCTATCAGTGCATGACATTTGACGACGACGACGACCGACCGCCAGACAGACAGATGCCTTTGCTTGCCTTCTGTTTATGCTTTGCCATTGATAGCAAATGGGATTCGAAGCGTGGCTCCTATGAAAATCGAAAAAGAAAACAATTTCGATGCCGTTTCTGTTTCAATGCAAAGCACTTGGCTCCTCCCTCTGCCCTGCACTAATTTTAAACGATAATTAAATGGCACCGTCTCTTTCACATTCTCTCCTGTATGTTTGTTCGATTTTTACTCTTCTTTCGTTGACACTATCTATATGTTCGTTTGTTCCTTCCGAAATGGAAAGGTCTTTCTTTAATGCCAAGCCACTCTTCGGCATTTGAACAATCTAAGTATATCATTTTTTATGTTTTACTTTTTTTTTATACATACCTAATATAAAAGTAAATTAATAGCTATAAAATTGATTGTAAGAAAGCCAAATGCTACAACCAGATATATACTGAAATTTATGCGAATCTGATTGGATAAACTCAAATGCTGCGTAGCTGCAACAGTCACAACAATTACCAATAATAACAACCCAATAACAACAACTATCTAGATGGCACTGAACAAGAACTACAACAATTAACAACTACAACCAATCACAACAACCAACAATAACAACAACAACAACCTACAACAACTACAACCATACTCTACCCCCTCTCTCTTCTTGCTAACCTCAAATTGCAGTAAGAATATTGGGCATGGACGAGAAACTGCATCAGAGAATCTTCAATGATAATTTGGCCCTAATTGATACGCCCCTAATAGCCATGGGCACCGGCTCAGGGTCCGGCACGGTCACCACATCCGGTTCCGGTTCCGGCCTCGGATCCGGCATGGGCCTGGGCTTATCCGGCAGCTTTAACTATCCGGGCTCGATGCACGGCGTGCCCAGCTATCCGTTCAATATAAGCGGCTTCCATCAGCGGCACATGGCAGCTGCGGCTGCCGATAATGAACCATTCGATATCATTGATACGGGCTTCGGCTATGGCGGAAACGGAAATACCGGTGTTTACTACCAAAGTATGTGTACACGTATTAGCATGAACGTAAATCCATAAATAAAACAAGTCCACGAGTCCAAACCAACCAAGCAAAAAAGAAAAAGAAAACAATATAAATCAATTTTGAAATGCAGCAATTACATGCAGGAAAAAACCAGAAAATCCAGATTTGTGTGTGTTCAAACTGCTAGAACTAATTAACAGGCAAAAAAGTTCGTTTGTTCATTCGTTCGTTCGTTCACCGTTTAGATAGATTTTTGTGGATTTATTTATGATTTCCGTTTTGTGTCGTCCCCCTGTAACCCAAAAAACACCCCGTGTTGCAGGTAAATTATTTTTCAAAATACAAAATCAAATTCATTCAAATTATTGCTTTTGTGTTGAAGGTGAATATATACATATATATATATATATATAAATACAAACAACTTGGCGCAATCCGTGCGCCTCTTGGCTTTGTGCATAATTTTTGGCAATCGCTCTTTCAACCTTTATATAAAAAATAAACGAAAAACAAACGAAAAACAAACGAAATCTAAGTATAGTTACAACTACAAACAATTTATACATTACAATTTCTATACATATATAAATATTTACATATATCTCTAACTATTTTAACTGCTTTTGTGTTTCAATTCAATTCCTTTTACGTAGCTTGCCATTTGTTTTGAGAGTTTTTTGAAATTTTCTTACCAAAAAAAAACCAAAGAAAAACAAAACAAAAAAATAAAAACAAACAATTTGCTTCCAATGCGTTTAAAACAATTAATTCCTTACTATGAATTTTGTTTGTCATTTTGTTTATCTAACAGAAAACTCTAGAGATTACAAAAAGAATATAGAATTGTGTACAAGTTGTGAATATTTTCGATACTAACTTTTTCCTACGTTATGTGAGCAAAATGAAAACCCTAAACAAAACCAAAAACTAAACAAAATTCATTTAATTTCTTTCCTTAAAAATATACATAAAGTTAAACCAACAAAATACCAAAAAGAAAAACCAATCAAATTTTGTTACATTCAATTCAAGCACACTTTTTCAAATTTTTTCCAACGCACCCCGTTTTTTGAATCCAAACAACCCCAAAAACATAACAACTAACCCAACGTCAAAAGCGTTTTCAAATCAAGTTTTTTGAGATCCTTCAAGTCATTCCCCTTTTCAAGTGCAAACAACATTTGTGTCATACAAATTAAACATTCCTCACCAGCCATCGAGTTCATTGTTTCATACAACAAAGCCACCGAATAAACATCAAAAACTTCTTCCGTGAGAGACGGCGTATAAAAAAGCTGGACTTTTTATTGAAAATATAAAACATATAGCTTGAAAGGCCAAGAACAAACCAACTCCCCTCAAAGAGAAAGCATACAAATTGATTTTGTCAAGACACTTTTTGTTCGCTGCCCGACTTTTCTGTTTGGCTTATTCCGTGTTCCGTTTGAAAATCGAATTATTTGCGTTACCTAGCCTTATTTGGAGCATAAATTCAGTTTGATTCCCCCCAAAGAGCACACACTCACACAGCATAGTACAGAAACCCCAGTAAAAACACACATTTTCTCACAGTCGTCAGAGAGCTATACTATATCATGAGTCATGGAGCCATGAGCCCCCCATGTTGGGACCTCAGAGAACCCGAAAGATACATCCGAAAGATACATCCAACTCACATATAAATACACACACAGCCACACAGGAGCTAGAGTATCGTTGCCGATTCCCCCCTAAAAACAGAATATATTTTTATCAGTAGGTTTGGTAGTTTTTTAAGTCGAAACCAATAAATAAAATAACAAATAAATCTATACCTTTCATATGCATATATTTATATATATAGACCTAGTTGTGTTTTGCCAGCCCTGCGACCCCGTGACCACGCCCCGAAAATGTTGAAAGTATTACCCCCAATTCCCATAATTGACTCTCACTCTCAAATCTCTCTCTTTGCGCCTCTCTCCCCCGGACTCTAGTAATAGGCAATAAACAAATTTGTGGAATATTTGCATTTAATTTACGTTATTTATGTGCATTTTTGTTATTTTGATTTAATAATTTCAATCGTTACGCGGAGGGACATTCTGCGGGGAAGTGTTGGGATTTTTGAAGCAACGCTTTATGATTACCAATTGAAACTGAAGAGCGAACTGAAAGTTGGTTAATTAAAACGCAATCGATAGCGGCGGCGGCTGTCACCCGAACCAACCGGCGGCCGTGATTGATATTCAGAGTAATACTCATAACCCTCACTCTATATTGACGGGCATAAAAAGTAATTGAGTTGTGATTAGGCCTTCAGTTAAACGTTAAATACTGCTCCGCGGGTATATTGTACCTGTGAATCCCAGCCAATTGAGAGTGAATAAGCAAATAAACGACTAAAAAGGTGTATAAATAAATGAAATTAATTAAGACCATCCACTGGCGAATGTGTGGGCAAACAAAGGCCGTCCATAAATTTAACATTTTAATTAGTTCTAAATGCCATCCACTCTCGATAGGTGTAATCAACGAATTTACAATTCATTTCGACGAGCATCTGGGTGATTGAGAGCTCAAACCAAACCCGAATTGGGTTAAAACAGCTAATGCAATCCGCCAGTTGGGTTGGGGACAGGCGACAGCACCCATATATATAGTATATTTTATTTTTTTTGTGTGCGAATCGAATATGCTATAGCATAGAGAAAGGGTTGCGCAAATTGAAAACTAATGAACTATTTCAAACATTTTCTCTACGCACCTCCGCTGCGGTCACCATCCAACGATAAATCCCCAATCAACCAACTCCCCCGGGCAACATTTGCTCGATGCAAAATGCAAATGCAAATGCGACTGGCACACTTGGGCACGTTTTTGGCCGGCTGCAGGTGGTCAGGATGTCGAAGTTGACCTCTCAACGGAAATAATCAAGCAACACTTTCAGGTGAGTGCAAAGAAAAGTCCCCGAAACGAGACATGGACAATGCAAAAAGCATCTCACACAATTTGTAGTGTTTATTAGGGCACTGAGAAAAAATGTAGCAACTCTAATCCGTTATAATATTCTTAAAAAATATCAGGTATAATTTTTAAATTTACAAAAATACTAGGGTCTTGCGATCCCTTAGAAAACGTACTCAAAACTTTGCTAACGAATCGTAATATGAAAAAACAAATATGTTGTTTGAATTTAAAACACATTTTAAAAGTGTTTTCCAATCTGTAATGTTCTCATTCCTTTGCCACCCCTGATAATATATTTTTTTTTAATGGAAAACATTTCCAGAATTTTACTATGATTCTAAATCTCTTAAAAAGGTTCTATGATACATTGTGTTAGATTATTTTTGGTGGTTTTCAAGCCCTAGTGTCTTCTTTTTATATTAACAAAAATGATTTCATAAATAATCGTTACGATTCTTTTCTCTCTCTGCATTATCCCCCCTAAGAGTACCTGTCACACGGCATTGGACACTTGCCGGGAGGATCCGTCCTGCTCCTCGTCCCTGCAACCGATGCTGATGCATTGCGAGATGCACCGGTGCAATCGCAATGCGTGCATGTCCTCGCTGCAGGCCTTCTACAAGGGTCCCCACGAGGACCTCAATCTGGACATTGCCTTTTGTCTATGCAAGTAAGTGGCTGGCCAGCAGCCAGCAGCAAACAAACCAAACCAAACCAAACCAAACCGAACCAACCCAAAATCGAACCGAAACTCCATTGTTCCGCCGCAGGAAAACAGGCAGCAGCCAGCAGAACGCCAATCGGCACGACATGTGCATGATTGCACAGGAAAAACTGCATCCAGTGTGCGCACAGCGGCCGCCCGATAACAGTAATCCGGCCAGCTCCAATGGCATTTACTACCATCCGCCGCCCGCCTGTCACGTGGTCGCCGACAGCTGCAAGGAGGATCGCGAGTGCAGGTGGGTCATAATTCAAAAATTGAGCGTAAAAGGGAGCGCCAAACGGAACCGGAAATGTACGCAATGCAATGTATACTTTCCGGCCATGAGCAGGCTGCTTTTATGGAAAATGTAAAAATTTATATTCTAAAATTACATTGAACAGTTTGTATTTAAGCTTAAAACTTATTGAAAAATATATATATTATAAACATAAAATAGGGAAAAGTTTAAGTTCTTCTACAACTTCCTTTAGTCTTGTTTTAAACGAATGGTAACTTGGGTTTTAATTTTTAAATAAAATATTTATATTTAAAGTTTTGGCATTTTATTTGGATCTACAAAAATAAAGTTTTTAAACGTTTAAAAATTATGCTAAACAATTTTACTTTGCAAAAAAGTTAACACTGAATTTTGGTGCTTAAAAAATTGAGTTTCTTATTTTAATTCGGTGGAAAACAAAACTAAAAAGAGCTCGACCTGAGTAAGTTTTGAAACCCTAGTGAGATCTAATGTACCCTAGGTTACTGATACTTTATATTGATTTATTAAATATATTAAATTAAATATAACTTTAGTTAATTGTTGTTGCCTACAAAAGTGTCTGGCTTAATTTAAAACATCTTTTTTAAGGGTTTTTAAAACCCTTCTAAGCTCTAGAGTTTTCTTTAGTTTATTGATTTGTTATATTGATTTAATATCTTTAAACCCAATTTAGAAATATATTTTTATCTGTGACTGTAATCTTATGAGAACTCTTCCCAATCACCGTAATTGCCACATACTCGTACTGCACTGTATTATTTTTCAACTTGCCACCAATTCAATTAGACGAAATTGGATTTCCCAGACTTAGTCTCACGCTCGCGTTGATATTGAATTAGAGACGTTTAGCCACGGCAAAGTCTGCGAAAGCCGCAACTTTGATGGCACTCAGCCGAACTCGTTAAATTGACACGAGCTTGAAGCTCCGGAATTTTGTAGTTGCCAGCAAGCGGGGCATAAAATTACCACTTTGCCAAAGGCAACTCCATCTCTCCATATACCCAGCTCAATCAGAAGAGCCGGGGCCGTAGCCGGAGCAGCTCTTCATTAAGCCAGACAGCGGCAGCAGGAGCAGCAGCTAAAACTTGCAGGCCAGACCGCGTGAATGTGTCAAACACAAAGTTAAGTTATAAATACGATGCAGCACCCTCATCCTCACCCCACCCTCGAGCTGCCATCATCTCGGATGCACATGCTTGAAACGGGCTGAGGTGAGGGAGTTTGGGCTGTTTCGGCGTGTTTGTTTGTTTGTTTGTTGTCATGTTACGGCTGAACGACCGCAAAGTACGTGGTCGTTGCTGTGGCTGTGGAAATTAATTGCCTTTTAAGTGAATCGCACTTGCTTTGGTAAACAACTAAATTGGACTAATGACGCTCATTTTGTATGCTGCAGCAGCTGCCTGCTGCCTCCTGCCTGCGAGGAGGATGCAAAGTCAGGCCCTTTGCCGGGGCAACGTGTGGAGTGCTTATGTTGACTTATTACGTATACGACGCGTTGTGCGCCAGCACGTGCCTGTGCCTGTGGCAGAGCCTGAGCCTGAGTCTGAGCCCGTGTAGGGGTGAATGCGGCGAATGCTCATTTGTTTGGCTGCCATCGAAGGTGCAACTCTCTGACGTCTTAAACTGCACTTTGTTGGCCGCGTGCGTCAATTTTCAGTTGCAGCAGCCATTTGAAGGCTTTATGCAACGATTACGTCGATTAAGATGAATTTCAGCAGCTTTAAGCTGCTTAGATTCAGTAAAAGCCAGGACAAAAAAAGATAACTGAAAAAACATCTAAACATTTTTTTTGTTGTAAACCCTAAAAGATCTCAAAACAATTTCTGTTCAGTTAAAAACTTAATATCCATACAAGAATATGTTTTTTTTAAGATATTACTTGCTAAATTACAAGAAAAATTATTCATAAATTACCAAACACAATGAGAGATGACCTCTAGCTACAATTAGCCACCATCCAATATCGCCTTGAAATGCCCAAGTCATCGCCTTGTGCCGATAATCAGCTATTGAAATATTACGCATACGTCGCATGGCTTTTGACCAAAAATCCCCACTTGAATCTCGCAAGCCTCAGGACCTGGGCTCCATAAATTTGACTTGCTCTGATGATGCGACAACGCAAAACCAACCTTTCCCGCCGCCCCAAGACGATGAAATGCAGTAGAATGCCGAGACAGAGGGAGAAGAGTAATGCCAGCACAAATTGGCCGACATCAATCTCAGGTGAGGGAGAAGCTGCTGCAGTGCAGTGCCGGCAACGGAACACTTATCACCATCACCGGAGGACCTCGAGGAGCAGAGGAGCTGCATCTGCATCTGCAGCTAACTGGCGCATGACGGACACGAAGACTTCAGCCTGTGTCATGGAAATGGAAATGGGTTTTGGAGATGGCAGCTTCTCAGAGGAGCTTACTTGGGTTTTACGAGTCTGCTATCAGTACACTGTAAATATTTCAGAGAAATAAGTAACATAACAACTATAATAACTAATAAACAATTAGGATTAAGGATTATTCAAGGTCTTGAAGAGCTGAAGAAAAATGATTATTAAGTGAAAATGAAGATTTTTTAATGAAAATGATATTATTTTTAAGTGTATTTCAACTGAAAACCATATCTATTTTCAGACTCAAGTTGGAGTATTACGAGCAGGCCTGTGCGGTGGACAGCGTGACCAAAAAGTGCGCCGGCAGACCGAGCGGCTGTCGAACAGCAATGATTGGCATACTGGGCACCATGCTGAGGACGACCTGTGCCTGCCAAGGAACAGATCCCCAGCACTTGTACCAGTGTGTGGGCTGGCGGCGCCTGCTGTGGATGAATCCGTGTGTGGGTAAGTCGGAAAAATCATGAAATACATATATAAAATATAATATTTCTGCCTTTAAAGTTAAGCAAGTAAAACTTAAATTCACAATTATAATTCACAATTAATTTCTTGACCCCCCACAGTTGAGGCTCAAAAGGATTTCCATATGAAGCGATTGGCTGAGCTCGGTTTTCTTACCACCACAACAACGACAACAACCACCACGACGACCACAACAACGACGACGACAACGCGGGCGCCACCGCCCCCGCCTCCACCGCCGCCCACCACAACGCCGACGACAACAACAACCAGTTTCCAGCCCAAGCAAACGCCAAGGAAGCCGGCAACGCACATCTTCAAGGACGTGTATGCGGTGAGTACGCCTACTTAGACGTCTTTGGTTGCTCCCCATTCGAGTCCTAATTGCCCAATGCGGTCAACTAGTGGCCGATTTGATCCGATCCTTACCATTTGGCGTTGTGTCCACCTTTAACAAGCATCAACAACAGTTACCTGTGGGAAATTCTCCCAATGCAACGTTCTCTTTATTAATCCTTGGTCCGGTCTTCCGTCCGTCGGTTCGCTTTCTGTGTTTCCCAATCAGCACTCAATCAGTGGCTCAAAGGGGTGGCGGCGAGGGGGCGTGGCCGTTCTGGGCGGAGAAATGGCAAAGCGGACAATATGCCACACAACGTGCCAGGTCAAACCAAAGTCCACATCCCGGATTCTGTTCTGGTCCTGGTCAAAGGATGTGTCACTCGAAAAAAATACTAAGCTTAGTTGAGGTGTTAAAAAATGAGTATGCTAATTAATTTATCAAGCATTTATAAAAGGAAAACAATTGAAATAAAGTATAAATATATATTTTTTTAA
>JAEIIJ010006457.1:0-19329 GCA_018904815.1 Drosophila ogumai
AAAATGCCACATATTTTCCAAATTCCTATATATGTATTTTTTTTTGATTACAGTCATTAAAAAATAGCTTATATAAATAATATACAAAGTCGCGTGATGTTTTCATGTGTTATTATAAAAAATAAGAAAAAACAATAATAAACCTAATATAAGGCAAGGGTAGAATAATAGTTGTTTTGGTTTTTTTTTTTTCATAAAGAAGTTCGACTGTATATAATAGATATAGATATAAGTATTGGTATTATTAGTTTAGTGGGTAGTTCCAGTAATCGTTTGGTTTGCGCTGCTCGCTCTGTTAAATGCTGTGGCATATATCATAAATATTACATACGGATTAAACTTAACTAGACGTATAGTTCTATATATATATACATGCATACATATATATCGATCGATGAGGATCGCCCTGGGATTTGCTGGAATCAAAAAATAGAATTGCACGCTGACATGGACACTCGCACACACTCACTCGCGGACTGGGCTAACATGGGGTATATATATAGCACTATATATATATATATATATATACATAGAGGCAGGACTAGACATCCTTGTAGTCCACCGATAAATGCAGGAAATTGTCGGGATAACTGAGGTGCTCGGACATCCACTGCAGCTGCGTTTCCTCGTGAAGATCTATGCCATGAGTGCGACATCCAACTAGAAATAGGGACAAAAAGGACGAAGATGTAGTATTATTTAAATGTTGTTATATTTTTAAAATACTTAAATTATTAGAAAGCTGAGAAATTAACGTTGGAGTATACGAAATGTGCGATATATCTGTCTAAAAAATCGTTAAAAAAATGTAAAAAAATATAAAACTTCAAAAAAATGTAGTCTACATTTTTTAATATTTAAAAAATCAATAAATCAAAGTTTAAGTTATGTCTTATTATTTTAGCTAAATAAATATAGTACTTTTCCTTTCAATATATCTACGTAAATCCTGAATTTAACATTTAAAGATATAGATATAGCCTGTTTGGTGTTTCTATTTTTGTTTTTCCCGTTCAAACATATTATTAATATTCCCTTTAATCAAAGTATCAATCATTCCTAAGACCCGCTAAATTTTCAAAGTAATTAGACCGCCGCAACAAGTCTGATAATCCGAAAAAAGTCCTCAAGGAGTTAATAGGTATAGAAAATCTTCTATAATGATTGATCATTTAATTATTACATTTTAATATATATCCTTAGTATACATCTAACGAAAGGCTTTAATGGAAATACCCACCAAAGGCTTACAATTATGTAAAAAGCAAACGCCAATCAATATAGTTTATTAATGAGCTAATATATTGCTTATATTATAATGAATGAGATCAGCCAGGGGATTACTTGAGGCGAGAGATAAGCCTGCTTGTTCTATATAAACAGCGGATCGTCGGTGATCATGATCAATTTGCGGGCTATAAAAGATTAGGAGAAGAGCCCGGAGAAGTCTTCACAGAATTGGACTATTGGAAATCTGAGTTTCAGAGCCTTATCTACAAGTGTTCTCCCTCTTTTCCTTTTTTTTTTCTGTGGCTAATCATGTTTTGTGACGAAATTTCGTCATTTTTAATTTTAGCATATGAATTGTAATTATAGATTGCCGATCACCGATTCCAAAAGTGCCATTATTGCGATTGCCAATCGCCGGCGTCGTCGTCGTCGTAGTCGTACTCGTGGGTTATGGCGAGTCAGTCGGTGTTGATATGGTCTATATAGTATATATAGTATGCTGATAATGGCTGATTACATACGGTGGGAGGCGAATGAGCGTTTGCCTGCAGATAAGATTTTGTGCAACGGGCGCGCGAGTTCATGCTTAAAAAAGAGCCCCCGTCCACCGCTTTCCGTTTCCTTTCGTTTCGTTTCGTTTCCATTTCATTTCATTCCCCGCAAGTCACGAGTTTAATGACCAAAGCTAATGGCGCTACCCAAAAAAAAAAGAATTAAAAATAATAAATAAAAAAACGCCGCGAGGGCAATTTCAGTGGCTGCGTTTAATCAGGTGTTTTTTTTTATGGGGTTTCAAAATAAATTATAAAAATATTAATAGAACTAGTATGAACAAATTTATACATAAATGTTTATATTCACCTTAAAGGCTGATTACATTTATGATTATAATAAAAAATATTTTAACGAGGCATTATTAGTTGTGACATGAAAGCAATTAATACAGTCATTAGGGGTATTTTTAAGGCATTTTAAAAAAATACTTTAACGTTCTAGGGAAAAGTCATGTTTGTAATAAATATTAATAATGTAATACAATTCAATAAATTTTTTACTTGCATGTACCTTTTTCCCTAGAACGTTAAAGTATTTTTTAAATTTAATATTATATATTAAAATAAAAGAAAAAAAACTAACTTGGGAAAGCCAAGGTTAATTTTGGGAGCCAAATTTAAAATCTATCATTACTATGTCAAAATGCATTAACAAAATTGAATTTGAATTTAGAATTTTAAGGGTTATTATACCTTTTTTTAATAATTAAATTTTATATTTTAACATTATATCACCGAAATTCTTTTGAAAGAAACCTTACACAGATCATAAATCTTGCAATTAAAAAGATTAAATATTTAAAAATTTCAAGAAAATTCTTGAGAGACTCGTCTTGATCTTCCCCGCTCTCTCTTTGCCCCTCTTCCCCCTCCCTCGCTAATATGAGTATAAAAACAGGCAGTCAGGGGCGCCCCTTGCGCGCGCCAAGTGGCGCCAAACCGTCTGAAAATTTATTGATCCCATTTTTTATTATCGTCGTCGTCAGCAACGAAAATGGGGGGAAGGAAAAAACGTACAAAAAAACGTGAAACGTGGAAACAGGAGGGAACGACATGGTGTATAGCTCATAGCTAAAAATAAACAAAAATCGTTCCACCGATCTCTCTGATAAGGCCCCCAGCCCCAGCCCCAATCATCATTATAATCACTTAATAGATTGTGTTCCCATAAAGCCATTAAAGAAAACAATATAGAAACTGGGCTGAAAAAAAGTCAACCCAATCCCATTCAATCGTTCCAATTCCAAACGTTCCACTTGCAGTGGGAAAATGACATTTTTGCAGTTCAGTGACAGTGACGCCATAAGAAAGCTCCCTCCCAGCTAAAAAGTGCTAATCAATTGTTTTTTTGTGGCCTTTTTTGTTTGTCTTACTTTTCAATTTTAATTTCAGTTTATTTTCATGCCGCTTACAAAGTAGAGAAGGAAATTCGGGGAGTGGGGACAAACGGAAGGAGAAATAAAAAAATTCGTTGACGTTGCAGTCCGAGTTGTGAATTGAAGATTGCAACTGATTATTGCCGATCAACCAGACGAAAAAACAAACAAACTTCAGAGAGAAAAAAAACGGGAAACGAATAAGAAAAAAAAAAAACTATGGATAAAAGTGGAAAATTAAGTGGGTGCCAAGGAGAGGCAGGAAGAGGAAAACAAATCCAGAACTGATCTCCAATTGCACTGCCTTCTAAAGCAGAAATATAATGCCAAAAAAAAACAAAATATTTTTAAAAATATATACAAATAAATAAATCCACTGAAAATAAACTTGTCATAAAGTCTTAATTTTCACAAATAAATTTTCTTTGGCATCTAAATTCTAGTTCAAATAACGATCAGTTTTTTAACAAAATAAAAAAAAAAACATGTAAATAAAATACAAACTCACAGCTGCCCTGCAGCCCACCCAAAAGCAGGGCGTGGCACGGCCAATTGTCACACCATTGCACACGCACACATACACAATGGCCAGTCCAGGTTGCAGTTTGCAGGTTGCCATTGTTTGTCTGATTGACGAAATGCAAACGAAAATGTGTCGAAATGGGACTAAGCAAATGCGACGATGATGCGAGTGCGATGGAGTGGAGTGGGGGGTGGCGGCAGGTAGGAGCAAGGGGAAGGAGAGCCCATAAAGAGATGCCAAGGAGAAAGAGGGTGATAGCGAGGGCGAGGGCGAGAAGCAGAGTGATAAACATTGAGGTGCGATTTCCGTGCGCCGCCGTTTTCACCGGAGTTTTGGAGTGCAGCGAAAAAAAAGCAAAAAATAAGAAGGAGGGGAGGAATACTAGGAGAAGTAGAAGTAGGAGGCGGGGGACGAGGTGCCGGCGAAGGTGTAAATACAAATAAGCGGAGGTGATATCTCAGAACTTCCTTTTCACACATTCGAGAGAGGTAGAGGAGAGAGAGCACCCTACACAAATACAAACACAAATACAGTGCAGCCTGCATAGCGCACGCACACACAGGCACACGCAGCAGTGTAGACAACTTTGGCTATACCGCCGCCAAAATGTATCTTTTTCTATAAGATTAGCTTTATTGGGCCAAAAAATAAACTTGATAATTTCATAAATTAGGCCTTCAAGTCTATATTCATTCAAACAAAACTATTAATTAGGTACTTGACATTTTTACAGTGCTTCTAAAGTAATTTTAGTTTTAAAAACTAAGCTTTTTTTGTAGAACCTGGCAACACTGAAACGGCACTTGCATTTTATTGTTGCTGCTTTCCGGCAACGCGCGGGCAGAGAAGTTGACGGCGCTGCCGGCGGCAAATCATGAAAGCAGCAGCAGCAGCAGCAACAACAAATGAAGCAAATGCCAATGCAGCAGGAGCAAATGAAGAAGAAGAAGAAGAAGGAGTAGGAGAAGCAGTCGCAGAAGGTGAGGGAGATCGAGTGAGAGGGGCGCAGGAGCCAAAGGCAAAGCCAAAAGAAATGCGTTTCTTTTATTTTTGACGCGTCTTAGATTCTACCTTCCTCTTCCTCTGCTGTTGCTGCTTCATCTTCTTCTTTCCTTTCCTTGCTTTTTTTTTGTTTTTTGTTTTTTGATTTCTTGGAATCGCATCTACTTTGAACCTTCCACGTTCCGACTGGAAACGGGGAGGAGAAAAGAACGATAGAAAAACTGAAAAACTCCGAGAGGCGACGCGGCTGCATTGTATATTTGAATTTCATTTCAATTTAAATACGATTTTCTATGAAAATGCACGCACCACAAACACTACGTGCAATCGTTATCCGCCCGCTCCCCCCTCCCTTCTTTAGCACTCCACCGCCTCCTCCTCTTCGTTCACGATGAAGAAGAATCTGAAGAAATTGATCATGTTTTCAAGGCATTTTTCTGTATGATTTGAAAAAAAAAAAAGAACTAAAATTATTCTCCAATCGATTTGTCGGAAGACAGAAAAAGAGCAGTAAAAAGATTAAAGGGAATTCCTATATGGATGTTTATATGATTTAAAGTTTACAATTAGGAGGGTCTTTTATTTCATTAAAAGTTCGTCAGAGAACGCTTGAGGGAGAGCCCTATAAAAAAAGGTGAGACCTTAATTGGGATTATTTATTATTTATTATTATTAGATTATTATTAAGACTATTTTATTTTTTTAATTATTATTATTGTCCAAAGGAATTCCATAAAGAGGTTATTGGGGTTAAGATTATTTAAGCTTTAATAAATAAAATAACAATAGCAGTATAATAATAGTTATTAAAGCTTTAAAACCTAAAATAAAAAAAATGCTCACTAAAAATAATAATATTTACTCTCTGCTTATGTAGAAAGTATTAAAGTAAGCTTGCTTTTTAACTTGCTAAATCCCAAGGATCCTTAAGTTCCCTAGATCCTGCCAGAGGGAGAGCGGAACCCCGAGTTTCAAATGTCAGAGGATTGCCTTGGCCTGGCCCACTTAAGCCAGGCGTGCTGCTGAGCAAGAGTCCTGATATGAGTACCGAGGATACCGAAGGCTACCTTGCACCAAGGACGCCTTGTAGCCGAGAACATGTGACCTTTGGGAAAATACGTGTCTACGTACCCGGTACTCCGTCCGTGTCCATCTTTGCTTGCTCAATTGTTTTTAGAGTCCTCCTCAAATCTCTCACCTTTTCGAATGGGAAATTCCTTGGATCATCGGCGAGGTTGCCGTGCCAAGCATGCAAATACAAATTTCACACCTCACCGAGGGAGAGAGAGATCTGGCCAGAGAACACCTGGGAAATACCCAACCTGCATCGGGCACAGGAGGAACATATGGACGAAAAAAAAAAAAAAACAGAAGAAAACTCTCTGAATGGAAACAGAGCCCGAAGAAGTGCCCGAAGTGCAGTCCCTCACAATATAATTCGTAAATCCCAGCCGCAGGTATTTAGTTCCGCCTTTTGTCCGTCTCTGGAATTCCCAAATGCTATTATTGCACCTAAGCCGTGGCATCATGGAGTGGGAGTTTCTCTATTGCAGTTGCAACTTGTTGGCTCTATCTATCTCTTTCCCGCACTGTGGCATTGTGTGTGTGTTGCCATCTCCCTCTGCATCGTGTGCGCTGTCTCTCTCCCTTTTTCTCTTGTCGCCGGCGCCGCAGGTCAGGCGATCAGTAAAAGGACAGGCATCCTTGGGTTTTTGGGGGGCTTTGTGGAGACTTAAGTGGAGACTTTTAACTAATATATTACTAATTATACTTATTATATTTAATTTGATTTTATTTCCAATTAATTTTCAGTTCCAGGGGTACTTTCGGTACTACTTTTTGTTATTAATTTAATTGATCAATAAATCTCTTGAGCTGCTTTTTTGTTTAGGTATTTTTCATATTTTATAATAATTAGGAGGTATTTTATAACCTTTATATTACTAAATATATTTAAAATTATTTTATTTTCAAGTTTTTGTAATTTTCAAGGTTTTTTCAATAATCTTTTTTTATAATTGATCAATATCTCTGGAGCAGGTTGCTTTTTTTGTTGAATTATTTTTTATATTTAATAATTAGGCTTTTCAAAAAAGTTTTTTGTAAATATTATACAGTAAAGTAAACTAAAAATTGTAATCTATTAGAAATAGCAAAAAACAAAAATATAGACTCTTTAAAACAATCATATTTTTCCTCTAAATAATATACTCCAAACTTGTAGTCATATTTTAAGCTTATTTTGGTATCAATTTCTTTAAGTTACTCATTGTATTAAAATATTATAAAACAGTTTATAGATCTCTTATTTTATTTTATAGCTTTTTTCCCCGATTGCCGCTGTTTCTCCAAATGTTTTCATAGTTGCCCCGAAAAGAAAAAAATCATTTTCCAGACAAATAGAATATGCATTTTTCATTCCATTTCGAGTTTGAATGGACCAACGTGAACGGTGCTGGTGCCTCTGGGCCATGGCCAAGAGACCGAGAGACCTGCCTGCCTGCTGCTACGGATCCGATACGATCCGTTCCGATCCGCTCCGGGTTCGCTTTTCCACCCCGGGGGCATTGTTTTCCACCTCTCCTCTCCTCTCCATATATATTTTTTTCTTTCTTTGCTTCTATATATATATGTATTTTTTTTTTTGTCTGGACAAAAGAGGGACATTGATGAATTGAAGAATGAGTGCCGCAGGGCGGATTTTTCGGCTCTTGGCTTGGCTCGTTTGTGTTATTCAATAGAAAAATAAATAAGTCAGAGCGAAGGGAGAGGGAAGAGCAGGGGAGGGTTATAGACAAGCACTTGGCCATGCCAGACTGACTGGCACCTTTTTCCCTAATTTCCAAGAGACGCTGCGTCTGGCCGCGACAGACAATAGGTCTTTCAACGGTTTTCCTACATTTTTCTAGGTTCTATTTCTCTGTTCTTTTTCTATTTTTGAAGTAGCAGAAGAAGAGTAAAGGTAACTCACCCGCTTTGCGCACAGGTGTCGATAATTCGGCCATCAGATCGGCCAGACTCTTTTTGTGTCCACCCTCGCCGATCGGCGATATCAATTTCTGCGTGTACGTAAAGTCCTGCGGCAAATAAAAAGAAAATCCATTAATCTTTGAAACCAAACTGACGGCATATCCTTACATCGTCCGTGTAGAGCCGCAGGGGAATGTTCTTGAAGGACTCTTGGTCGGCATAGGGCTCCATCAGTCGCCGATTGACGGCCCAAAACTGATCGAATTTGTCATTGACCAGGCCCAGCCACAGTTGATTGTGATCCTTCTTTTGCATGGCCGAAATGACCAGGCCGCGATGCTTCAGGACATCTGCCTCTTTTAGGCAGGACATGTAGTGGGATTCCAGCAGTTCTCTGAAAGGGTAAAGAAATTGTACAAAAATTATTGAAATACGAAAAAAAACTAGGAATTCTCTTTAATTTTATAGGTTAAAGCGATTTGTATTCTTCAATTAACTTAATTCCAGGATCTAAGATGTTTAATCCTTCTAAAAAGGAAACAGGCCTTATATATAGGACAATTCCTAGTCTGGATTTTACCTGGTACTCAAAAAATAATACAAAATCATATGACTTACTAATATTTATTAAAAAAAAAAATGTTATTTTAGAACAAATTTAAGAATATTTATTATATTTGAATTCAAACTATTTGTTTTTAAATTTTTAAAAGCTGTTCATAAGGAAGTATCCTTAAATAAGCTAAATATTTCAACTAAAAACGCAAAACAGGTGATTTTCTTAACCTTAAGAAACAAGATAAGACTTTAACTAGCTTTACTATAAAAAAAAACTTTTCTTAGTAAAAATTTTATATAAAAGCCTAAACAAAACTATTTTAATTAACTAGACTAGCAAAGATCTAGGGAAAAATAATAATTTTTTCGATTTTCATGGATAAATACTTGGAATTGAGCTTGACGAGCGTGTCCTCGGGGAACTTGGAGTAGTGTATGGTAAGGCACCAGGGTGTGCTGTCCTCCTCGGGATGCAGCAGGTCGTACAGGACACCTGCAAGGGAGAGGGCCAGAAATAATCATTAAACAATTGGAAACACCCTCCAATTGGAGTTAGAAGTCTGTCTTCCCCACCAATTGGATAATGCAGGCGCAGGGGCGTTCCATTAAAGTCAAACCACACGGCGCCATCCTGATGCTCGGCGGTTATGTAGCGGGAAAAGTACTTGCGAACCTGCAAAACAAACCAAGTAAAACGTTTTAAATGTAATTTTTACCATTTTGCCGTGCATTGTTTACCTTGTCAGTGACCAGGGGCAAGTAGCTGAGTCGCGATATCATCAAATAGAAGGGCTCCGGTTTGATGCCAACGATCTCGTCGCGGTCCGCCTGGAAGCAGATGCCTATCTGGCCCTCCCAGATCATACGCAACACCTCGCGGTCGTGGGCCATGCTTCCAGTTTTTGCTTAAATTTCTTTTCTCTTTATTTTTTGCACAATACGTTTTGGTAATAGTGATGGTACTGGCTCTGTTATCGATTGGTATTCCAATTGGTTGCGACTATTGAGCAATGTTTTCCACCTATCGAAAGGTTGGCGCCTAGGATTGTTTAGTAATGTGCCAACCTTCCTTTCTATAATAATTTCCATATTATTAATTTTATATTGGTTAAATTTTCGCTTCACTTACTTAATTTAAAAAAGTTATTATTCGTCTTTATTTATTATTTACCTCTTTTGTTTATTTTCCTCTTTTACAATACGTTTTCCGTGTTCTGTTTTGTTTAGCTAAGTTCTCCACTTTTTGATCCGGTTTTATCTCTCTCTTTAAAACCATTCCGATAGTTAGAAGACAGTCGTCATCGTCAGAGCCAAAATAGTTGATCGTATCGATAGTATCATCGATAATTCAGCGATAAAATAAATAAAGTCGACGTGCCTCTGCTCGTTTTTTTTTTTGTTAATGCTTTTTTTGTGCTGCGGCTGCGCTTTTAAATCTTCGCGTTTGCCGTGCGATGCAAATATGACCGGCGATCGCCTGGCCAGTGAAAAATACAACGCGAAACGATCGAAAACTGTGAAAAACGGAGGATAAGAGCAAAACTCCAGAAATTGCCAGCAACTGCAGCAGCAACAACAATAAAAACTCGGAGTCGGAGGCGCATTGTGTGAGAGAGAAGAGACTAGACGAGATCGCATAAGGAGAGGCCGAGGCCGAGTGAGAGAAGGAACGAAGGCGAAGGAGGTGGAGGAGGAGGAGGAGTGGAGCACAGAATGGATGTTGAAATACCTGTTTTGGCTGGATATCTTAATGTGCCGACCCAAACTGGATTTTCGCTAAATCGCATCTCAAAAAAGGTATGGAAAATTGCCAAAAAAAAAATAACAAACCTGTGTTTTCTGTATTTCGTTAAGAAGTTTTCTCGAGATTTGTTTCCTTTGAAGGTCTAGATTTTGCAACGAATTTGATATATTCTTTAAGTGCGTAGTAATTTTTCGATAAACAGGACTTACAGGCTATTGTGTGAGTGTGTGCGTCGTGCCTGGTACTTGTTGCATACAAATGAAGTCTCCTCTGCGAGTGGGAGTGAGAAAGGAAGGCAGCATGAGCGAAAGAGAACACTCTAACAAGAGAGCGAGAGCACGATCGCGCGCGACATAGACAGTTGTGGTCAACAAATTAGTATTACATTTTTTCAATTAAACTTTTTTTTTTTACTCTTAAGAATTTGTAGTTCTTGACTCTTCACAAAAACATATGTATAAAGAATATTAATTGAATAATTTAATATTCAAAGTTTATACTGTTGTGACCACAATCATATCTGAGCTTCGGACGAAATACACACATCACACGCACAGCTGGGCGATTCATGGCGGCTTCATGGTATTTGTGTTTATGTGCGGACAGGAAATTCTTGAGCCAGCGAAAAGAGTGAGAGCGAAATGGGCTCAAAAGAGGGGTAAAGAAAGGGGTGAGCCAAGAGTCAAGTAGGGAAAGGATTCCGATTATAACCGATATCCTTCGGATAGGAAATCGATTATTCATTCCAAATAACAAAAAAATAAATTAATTAATAAAAATAACTTCTTTGCAGAAAGCATGCAATCGGTACTGTTTGCTGTTCAAGGCCAGCCGTCATGGTATCGCCCGTCTGGAGATGTGCGAGAGCAAGGAGGATCGCAATCCCAAGATCTTCACCCTTGAGAACTGTGTTAAGATCACCCAGGAGCCGCCGCCCGACCGCCTCATCCACATTGTGAAGCGTCATGGCACATTAACCCTGAGCACAAGCAGCGAGGAGGAGCTCAAGGATTGGATCACCGCCCTGCAGACCGTTGCCTTTTGTGACACCTCGCCATCGGGCGGCATTGGCGGGGCCATCGAGGAGGACAATGACCTCTACTGCAGCTCCTTTGTGAGTGATGATTCCCCTTCATATATACATTTTACTGGGGCGTGTCGATTTTGGGGTTAACGCGTGCTAATTCTTTAATTATTAACTTTTAATTCAACGGATTTGCGATAACTTTTGATATTTACAATCATGATTTGGGGTTGATTTTGAATAATTATTTAATGGATTAATTCTCTAGTTTATTTTAATATATATTTTATTTTTCTATATAACCTTTGTCTGCGAGTTTTAACTGAATTTTTCTTGCTACGCATTTAATTTTTATAAGCCTTGTAAATTTCTTGATTAAATTTGATAAACAAAAAATGGCTAGAATGTATTTTTGGAGCTAGCAAATGTTTATTTATCGGGCTTAAAATAATATAAATAATAATTTTAATAATAATTACTAATAAATCTATATAATTATCACTGCAGGATGGCCTCTTCATCATCACACTCATCCCCTCGGAGGCCTCCATACGCTGCAACATCGAACCCAAGACCTACATGCTTCAAATGACGCCTACGGAATTGCAACTTAAATCAGAGGACTTGGGGGCAACAGTGGCCATGTGGCCGTATCGCTTCATCCGCAAGTATGGCTATCGGGATGGCAAGTTCACATTTGAGGCGGGCCGTAAGTGCACCACCGGCGAGGGCGTCTTCACCTTGGATCACACCAATCCGCAGGATGTCTTTCGCTGCATGTCCGCCAAAATGAAGTCGATGAAGAAGCTGATTAGCGGCGACAGCAGCACCCTGAGCACACTGGAGTGCAATGAGAATCAGTTTAGTGCGGCGGCAGGCATGGAACCGGGCTCAAGGAGCCCCCTGCCACCGTCACCCTCGAGCAATCCACATGGGAGCGTTGGCGGCGGAGAGTTTGAGATCAATTCCACACAAAGTTGCATCTCTTTGAGAGGATTTATCAGTTCGAATGATTCGCTGAATAATTTCTCTGCAGGAACATTATCCTCAACAACGGCGGGCACAGCTCCGGCTCCCTCTGCACCTGGCTCTGTCGTCACACTATCCGTGCCGCACAGCATTCCCAAGAAACCGCCTCGAAATTTATTGGGAGTGAGCCCAACAACAACAACAGCATCAACAACACCCCAACATTGTGATAAATACAGGAACATGGTTAAATATGAGCCTGTGGCCATAACAACATCCTCCGCCGCCGCCACCAACACCAGCGATAACAACAGTTCGGTGATACTCAAGCCCCACATCGATACGGATGTGTCTGGGCCGGACTTGCCGCCCGATCTGCCGCTGCGCAATGAAAGCAAGGAGGCAGCGCCGCCCCCAGAGCGGGATTACGAGTGTATTGAGAATATAACCGAGGCGTGGCGTACCCGAGGCGTTGGTGATGTCCGGCATTGCGAACGTATGCCCATCCTCTGCGATACCACGGAGTTTGTCCGCCAGCGTTCGATCACCAGCAGCGGCACTCCCAAAATCATAGATATCGATATTGGCGAGGGTCTTGGCAATGATGCCGGCGCCGCCATTGCTGCCTCCGATGGCAACTATGATCGCTTGGACTTTCTGTCGCCAAACAACAAAACCTCCAGTGGCTACAAGACCATTGTGAATGTGACTCTGCCTGGAAATCGGATACGATGCAGTCCGCCGCCGCCAAACGAATACGAACTGATTGCCAGTCCCGATACGGAGAGTTTCCGCAAGGCCGATGACAGTCATCTTGGCTATGGGGTACTCCGAAAGTCCACTGGCACGGCCAATAATAATAACAATAACAACAACAATCTGGGAATCTCCAATAGCAACATGGAATCAGCGACAACAACGGGAACGGGCATGGGAATGGGAACGGGAGGAACGGGAGCCTCGTCGGCCATTGATCATCGCAGCTATAATGGCCTCAACTACACGATCGTCAGCAAGCCGAAGCGAGTGTAAGGTAACGATGGGACTGGAAACACGGGGACTGAAAGTGAAAATAATAAGGAAACTTAAGCTGGGAGGGGGGTGCAGTCTGTGTGTGGAAAGAAGATTCCAAACTATAGCTGTTTTCAATTCCAATTTAAAGCCATAAAAGCATTCAATATCGTAAAGAAAGCAAGGGTAACTGGAGTAAAATTCCGAAATTATATATATCAATATCGTATCCAAAAAAATATGGTAAATTTGAATATATCAATTTTTTTTAATATAAAAATAATATAACATTTAAACCAAAATTATTCAAAAATATCAGAAATAATGTATTTTTATATGTCTTAATTATCACGTCTCTTTTATTCCGGTTTTATAGGCTCAATATATGTATATCAAACAGAATATTTAATCTTCCGCACAGATATCGCCATGTTAAAATGTTGATTTATAAATACAGTATTGATATATCTATATTTTGTGCCATCCCATTTACTTTATATTTTGTTAAAACTTCTAAAGCAGAAACCCAGAGTTTCTACTATTGAGCAAGTTCTTGAGCAAAACTGTACTTAAAATTCCTAAAAAAAGAATGAAGTCAGGAATAAAAATAGATATTTAAAGGATCAGGTATATTTTCAACAACTGTAATCGTACAGAAATATAGAATATTAATTTTTAAAAATTAATTAAATTTTTTTGTATATTTAACAAAGATTTCAACATGGTTTTTAGAATACAATTTGGTATATTTAGTCTCAAAACCCCAGCTTTTTTGTATATATTTCGATATTGGAAACAGCAAAACAACCAGTTTTACCAGTAAAATGCATTTAAATATTAAGCAACGAAAGAAGAGACTGCCCAGGTGCCTTAAAAAATAAATAATAAAAATTAAAGTGGATGGCGGGAAATCCTTTCACAGAATCTCGCAAAAAATATTCGAATACAGCCCCGCCAGCCATTCAAATCGTGTTTTTGTTCTATTTATATATTTTGTTTATCTTTTCTCTGTTAAATTAAACTGTGATTATTATATAGAATTGTTAAATTTTGTAGCCAGCACAGACACTGCCCCGCCACTTGCACTCGAGGAAATCCTCAAAAACGAAAAAAAGAACTCACAAATTTAAACACAAAATGTGTGTATTTAATTTATATTTAAAATATATATGTGTGTGTTTTTGTATATTTTAGAGATACACCCTTAAAATTTGTAATTATTTTCCCGATTTTACCATCCATCCATAAGGTATTTCGCTGCCATATCTCGAATTGTTATTCCTTTACGATAAATCGTATATATAGCTGCCATAGGAACAACATTGCAATGCCATAATACACCCCGAAAAATCTCCCAAAACAGTTCTTTTTATAAATAGAGACTGTAAATATAGGTGTTTATTTTTTGTGTTTTTTTTTTAAGTGCTGTGGAACTTCTTGACCCCCCCCCCAAGACCCCCTTAGTCCCCGTGCACGTTCCAAGTTCTCAAAGCCAGGATCCGTTGAAATAACCACAATATTTTTATTTTGGGTATTATGCAAAAGGTCACAAAAAAAAAAAAAGGAAATAAAAATAAATAAGGAGACAAAAAAAAAATACCAAAATAAAAATTGTGACGTACATTTTACTTGAAAATAACATAATTTTTTTTACTTACTTTACGTTTACGATTATGTCTATTGTATAATTATTATTTTTTGTGTCTGCGAACCTATTATTGTGTAAATAAAGACCCACAAAAAGATCGAACGAAACGAAGTTCAAGAGTTTTATTTTGTTTAATAATAAGCTTTGCCTGCACAGTACAAGCAAGGTCATAGGTCTCTCCCTAAAACAGTGTGCCTTGAATAAGTAGGCATAATCGTTTTATCGTTGTGGCTTTTCAAACGGAATAGCCACCGGAAAATCGTAGTTAAGTTCTGCTCTCCGTCTCTTCCACTCACTCATACTACTACACCAGTGTAAATAAATTAGAAAAATAATAAGAAAATAATAATAATATTAAAACTAAACAAAAAAAATGCTGCTGCTACGCCGTTGCCAACACCTGCGCCTGCGTCCGTGGGTTCGCCTCTGCTCGGCCGAACTGATACATAAGGTGAGTTAATATATATTCCAAGGATAATGGGTTAATTAATGATGGTTTAACTTCAGGATGGCTTCATCGAGAAGCTGCGACACAGTTTCGAGGAGGATGTGCGCAGCAACCTGGTGGTGCCTACATACAAGCGGGCCATGCTCTATCCGGACGAGATTGCCGTGAAGGATATCAACGGGGAGTACACCTACTTCCAGCTGTATCTGGTAGCCAAGCGTCTGGCCATACAGATTTCCAATATATGTGGTGAGTTGTGGAGCTTGGAATTTAGTACAAAATTTAATCTTTATAAACATTTCTTTGAACCTTATCTCTTCCTATACCAAAATTTACATCGATTGGATTTATTTTGAAGAAGATTTTATCATCTTTACTTTTCTACATCCAATAATTTATACTTTCCTAAAGACCATGACTTGGCTTGATCATTTCTAAGACCCTTATCTCTTCGTATACCAAAATTCACATCGATAGGAATACATTTTGTAGCAAAATATTATTATTAATAATTAAATTAATAATTAATTATAAACTTCATTCCCACAGGCAGTGCCTCGCTCTCGAATGTGGCTTACCTTTGCTCGAGCAATGCCCTGTGGATAGCCATCCAATGGAGCTGCTGGATCTCTGGCCAGGTGGCTGTGCCCCTGGAATGTGGACAGCCCATCGAGCAGCTGCGTCGCCAGGCCACGGGCTGCAAGGCCAAGCTGCTGATAGCCACGCCCGAGTTCGAAGAAATGGCCCAGGAAATCTCGCTCGGCCTGCAGTCAGCCACCATAGTGCTGAATCACAGCTTTGTGCCGTCGGCGGAGAGTGTATCCTCCACCTCGATGTATGTGAAGCAGCTGGTGAGTACCCAGGGTGACCTGCTCACCGAGAGCACGCTGCCGAGTGACTTTTATGCCGGGGCACCGGCCATGCTGGTCCACACACCGAATGCTGTGAACAAACCGAAACCGGTGCTGCTCTCCCATCGCAATATCGATGCCCATGTCCGTTGCCTCATCGACAGTTGGCGCCTGTCGCCCTCGGACTGCCTGCTCCCCATTCTCTCGATGAATCGCATGAATGCCGCCGTCGGAGCGGTGCTCAATGTGGGCGGCACAGTCATTCTGCAGCAGAAATTCGATGGCCATAATGCCTGGAGCGCTTTGCTGGGCATCAATAGTCCCACCAAGCAGCGGGTCACCCTCTTCCTGGCCATGCCCATTGTGTACAAGCGTCTAATTGCGGAATACGACAAGATGTTCGCCAAGGACTCGCGGATGGTGGACTACATTTTGAATCATTGCCGCCAGAGGATTCGTCTGATGGCCACCGCCTATGCCCTGCTGCCGGATTCGGTGTTCCAGCGCTGGCGCCAGATCACGGGTCAGAATATCTACGAGTACTATGGCATGGTGGAGACGGGCCTGGTGTTGGGTCATCCCCTGGATGAACAGATGGGCGCCAGTAATGCCACCACCACACCACCCTCACCCTCAACCACACAGACTGCGGCTGCGAGTCCGAGTCCAAATCCCGGCAAGATGGACTATCGCCCGGGCACTCTGGGTGCTCCACTCAAGGGCGTGACCGCCCGGCTGATCAGCAGCAAGGGCACCGAGCTGATCACCTGCAAGAATGAGCTGGGCGGCAACGTGGATCATGGCCTCATCCAGTCGGATATGGATTTGGGCAGCGATACGCCGCTCTCACAGACCGTCATCGGTGAGCTTCAGATAGCCAAGTCCGATTTGGTGTCCAGCTCACTGGGCGGCGGCATCAGTGGCCGGCAAATAAATCCGGAGGCGATTGGCTGTAAAATGGAGGAGACACCCGATGGCTTCGTCAAGACGGGCGACATTTGTGCCTATCAGAATGGCAACTTTTATTTCCTGAGCAAGATCAGCGATGTCTTCACCGTCGGCGGCTACAAGGTTTATGGCTCGGAGATCAAGAAGGTCCTGATCTCGCATCCCTCCATCAACGATGTGGCCGTGCTGGGCATACCCAACAAGGTGTGGGGCCATCGCCTGGGCGTCATTTGCATTGTCTCCCCGGATGCTGATATCGATCTGGATGCCATCAAGACCTATTGCTATCGCCATTTGCCGGCCCACAAGTGCCCCACGGTCTTCAAGACCCTCATTTCCAAGTAGGAAAATGGAAAAATCCTTCAATAATTCCAAGCCAGTGTCATGGACCATGTCCCCCTTGTCTGGGCCACAACAAATTCATGTGAGATTTCATGCGACATTCGTTTTGTAACAATAATAAAAATGTTCATTTTACAATCACATTTGCAGCCCATCGATATATATTTTTTCTATATTTTTTTTTATATTCTTTTTATTGTATGTCCTTTCTGGGGGACCCCTGCTTTTGTTATAATAAGCTATATACATATATTAGAGCTGATAAGAATAGATTTTCAAGGCATCGATTTTTTTCGATAACATCGATTAAATAGAAAACAATTATTTATTTTTGAATTCCATAAGATCCAATATAAATATAATTATATTTTTCCCCAGCTCTAACAATATATATTTCCTGAAATTAGGCGCACAGTGGCGCATAACCACTGGAGAGCTTTTCCTTGGGACAATCACTGCCTGGCCTGGTACACTTGGTGTAGACAGGAGTGTCAATGATATTAGTAACGGCGTAATTACAGGCCACATGGTAGTAGCGAAACCCATTCTTAGTAAAGGTCACCATGGCACAGCCCACATGGGTATTTTCCTCATTAATCATTACAGTCAGGTGTCCAATTTTTCTGTAAAAAAAGAAATATACAAATAAAATAATTACATTATTTAATTAAAATATTAAATAAAGTTTTAAATGCAATTAAAACTGCCTTAAAAAGGCACTAACTAGAGTTTTCATTAGAAGCTTAAATAAAAACATATATGTGTTAAGCCACCTTGTTAATAATTATATAAACAATGTATTTATAAAAAAAAGAACAGATTTGAAATTGCCTTAAAAATGCACAAGTTAGATTTTTCATAAAAAGCCCAAGTAAAACAAATAATAATTAGAATAATTATATAAATAATAAATTAATAATTAATTTATAAGAAAATATACTTACTGTAAAACATTAAATGTAAGTTTCTGCACCTCCGCCGCCGCCCTGATTAGGCCAGCCTCCTTCGCCCAGCCAGACATTGCCTCATTGAGAACATACGTGGCACTCTGCTGGGGGCTAGTGTTTCCCATCATGAAGATATTCTGACCGGATTGCGGAAACTTTTCAGTGTTGTGGCACTGATCGTGTTGCAGAGCGCAGCCACGCACATTCAGCTCCGCCAGATAGGCCAGATCCTGATCCCAAGCCATGGTGGCCATCTTGCAGGCCTCCCTCTTGACCCGTCCCTTGCCGCTGGCCCATTTCTGTCTAAGCAAGTTATGAGTATTGAGCACGGATTGCTTGGCACTTTGGTCGATTTCTATAACAACGGCATCGCTGGGACATTTGGGGCCAAAGGCCTGAGGATTAAATTAATTATGTAATATTTTATATTAATAATTTTAAATATTATTAAAAGAATCCTTGAAATATCGAATTTTTGTATACCTTTCTTAAAGTTGTAGGCTTTACTTTGATATACTAAAAATTAATTATAATTTTATATTTGTAATAGATAACTTACCCCATTATTTCCACATCCAATATGAGTGACACCTCCGGGACACAGATTCTTCCGACAATATTTCTCTTTCTGTCCTTTGGAAAAAGTAAGGAAGAGGGTAAGGAGGATTATCCCAAAAACTTTGTGGTTCAGCAAAAACATTTTCGAACTTTTCCAGACCTTGACAAAATGTTAAATATCAAGAAAGGCTTAAGTGCAATGCATTTATCATAGCAAAAATTAAGCACGACTAAAGGCCAAGAAACACCCGATTTATTTATAATGTTATGGGCCATTTAGGATTAAAAGATATTTTAAAAGGCTTGAAGAAAATTAATTCGAGGCAGTAATACTCTTTGGAACACTTAATATCAGTTACAAATGTTTATAAAAAAAAATAAAATATCTTTTTTGACATTTAAAATTAATTAAATAAATAAATTTTTAATTTTGTTTCAGGCTTAATATTTTCTAAATTAATAAAAGCGTTTTTGGACATCGGCATTAAGGACAAAATTCGACTTAAATATCTTTGACCCATGTAACTGTTAAAAAAAATCAAAATTTTTTTTCATTATTTTAAATATTAAGCCTAGTACTCTGACGAGAAAAACCCGCTGTATAAATTATACAGCGGAATCGCTCT
>JAEIIJ010006468.1:0-14957 GCA_018904815.1 Drosophila ogumai
CTACACAAATCGGGAGCGTAAGAAAAAAACACGTCCGTTCACTTTGAAGGAAGATGAGCAAGTTTATTTATAGTTCCGATAAAATTCAAGTTTCAATTTTATCGTTTGTTACAGTGTTCCTTAGAGATCAAATTAAAAAGAAAGGTTCTCCTGTAAATTGGATTTTTCAACATACGATACATTCGCGGAAATGCGTCGATATATTTTTTATAGGGTTGGAGGTGTGCCCTTCACTGCGTTGCAAACTTCTGGTTAAAATTAAAATACCAAAAAATATACATATAACTGTAATATAAAACCAATCTGCAAGGGTATATAAACTTCGTCGTGCAGAAGTTAGCTTCCTTTTTTTTTATATGACATCAGATCTTATTTAGTAAAGGAAAAAAATTGTCTACTCAGCAGTCTATTGATGTTTATTCCACACCACCACAAGATCATTCTGGCACGTAGTTATTTTATAAAAAATGTATTTCTGACCTCACCTCAGCTTTGGCCAAAAAATGTTTGCCGTGTTCAACAAAATGTTTCGTTTTAGCAATAGGCCGATAAGTCAATCGTAAAAAGTTAAACTCAAGGCTGCCATATTGTTGCTGGGACGAAAAATCCAGTTAAAAATACTTATTAAATATAAAAGAATACATTAATAACTTAAAAGGAGCGCTAAAAATGTTGTTTATAAATAATTCTATTTTATTTGATTGCTCAAATGGTCAAAATTGACAAAATAATTAATTGAGACCCACTGGAATTAAAACTGTGAAAAATTTGGGAGCATCTTAGATGCCTAGATTTGCACTTACACTAAGCGGGTACTAAATACCATGATACAATTATACAAGGTAGTCCCGTCGGAAAAATAAGCCCTGGTTTGGCTTATAAAAGTGTGTGTGAGACGGGTATAGCCTGTAAGTTTGAGTGAAATGGCTTAATAAATAAGCACGAGCTGTCAGAATAAGCCCTGAGACCCGAACGATTTGGCCCCGACGGGACTACTTTGTATAATTCTATCTATTCTATTCTATGCTAAATACTAGTTCTAACAACTTTGTATGTTCCGTATCTGTTCCTGCTATAAAACTCAACCAAGCAGGCTCATCAAAGAACATTATGCTTTTGATATCCGTGCACTTGGTGGGCACAGAGAAATGTTCTGAACTCTACGTCGTATCTGTGCACGTTGAGATACATATCTACTACACCACATGCAAGTTAACTCACCTGCTGCAGTGAAGACGTTGAATGTCTCTACTATTTCCGGATGGCTTACAGTCCAAAAAATTTTGGTATTCTTCAACGTTCCCAGCACCATGGGAGACAGATCAGGCAGGCCCCAGAGTGTGGCGGGCATTACGGCGCCGCTGCGGATACGGACCAGCGGAGTGCGAATCTGGACTAATTTCAGAGCAACCACGCGGAGTTCAACAGTGTCCTGGGAGACCACCTCGTCCTTTCCAGTTACTGGGTTTCTTAGCATACACTTTCCGACAATCCTGCTGACTCCCAATCGGTGGGCCGTCACAATGGCTGAGTTAATGGCTGCGAACAAGATTTAATTGGGGCTTACTGTCTGGTTTAGCGATGCACCGGAATCGGGACTTACTTGCTATCTGCTCCTTCTCCACGATGTAGACCATGTTGGTGTTGGGCTGCGGCCCGCCCTGGTAGAAGATCTGGATGCTGCTGCCCACAACGAGTGTAGAGTCACGCGGAAAGAGTCGTATCGGTGCAAAAACCTGAACGTTAAGCGGCTCGCTGGACACCTGCAGAGCCCCTTTGCCGGACTGAAACACAACCTTGGTCTCCCCAACGCTGTTGCCCACCAAAGTATAGCGGATCTCGCCGGGTCCCAGGTTCTCTTGGTCGCCCAACCGAACGCTCAGCACACTCTGGTCGAAAACCACTTCGGACAGATCGTAATCACCCAGTCTGTTGTGGTCGATGAGCAGGAGATTATCATTGGTGTCTACGAGTCGAACGATCCCGTCAATGCGAGCCGTGCGCTCCAGCCGGTCCATGCTGGCAACATGGATGGCCCCTATGCCTACTACGGAAATGGACAGGTGACTAGGTTCGGTAGTCAAACAGCTGTCGATTAGTTCAAGGTGGACGTGGCCAAGACGTAAGGGAGTCAGGGCCAACACGCGAGCCTTTTCATTGAACTCCACCTGCACGACTCCCGATTCAGATAACTTCAGTTGCAAGTAACCACTGCCCTGGACGATGGGTATGCGTTCGACGTGGCCTGGAGCTAGAAAGATACTGACGTGGTCCTTCGGCAGCAAGGTGCTGTTCACGGTGTGGAATCTGACCTCGTTCTCGATCAGCGGAGTGGTCACCGATCCCGTTTTGGACTGTTATTTGTAGATTAGAAAGGATAAACATAATTGTTTTACAAAAATATTTCATAACGTACGTTATATACTCCGAACGCGGGATGCTCCGCATGGATGTCCTGCAGCCTTAACAGCTTTTCGTTGTAGTTGGCAACAGTGCCTTTGATGCGGAAGTTAGGCGCCACCTCGCTGAGTGTTAATATGAGAACGTCACGACTGAGCATACTTACACCATGGAGGACTTCCAACTCGGCGATTTGGCGGTGGGCAATTTTATGGTCGGGATAACGCTCTTCTCCTGCGCCGAATTCCCAGTCTAGCAATAGAGAGCTGATGTTCATGAGTCTGCGATTTGCCGCGTCCTGTACCTCTATCTCGATTTCGAACTTATTCTCTCGGTCCTTCAGATACAGCAGCGAGGTGCTCTGCTCCAGGGGACAGGATTCACGGAGCTGTTGTCGGGCATAAAGCTTCAGAAACCGCGGTGGAGCGCAATGAACCTTAATGGCCAACTCCGATCGGTAGGCGAAAAAGCTGGGCTTGGCCAGGCTGTTATGCACACGGTAAGAAAAGTCCGTTTCTCCAAGCTCGCGACACAGCACGGTAAAAGCGCTGATTGCGTTCTGGGTGTTAAACTGGATTTCAGACACCTGTATGATCTTACTATCAAACGTCGTGGCCTTCACGATCTCTGCCTCCAATGTAAAAATTCGCTGTGGTCCGTTGGCAAAAATAACGTTACGGGAAGACCCCACGGGCAGCACCACCTCGTTGTCATGGGGATTCAGTATACTCATTGGTTCAAATACGTAAAGGTCGACAGTGTCGTCAAGAACTGTGTCTTGAAATCTGTACCACACTCGCACAGTAGAACTGCCAATGGCGGTAGCTCGCAACCGCAGGACATGACATGCGTCTTGGGCGGGCTCTACCTGCTCCCCGCTACTCTCTTGCTGCAGAATATGATGGCTGAAGTCCAGCTGGAAGTTGAGATTGTCGCAGCTCGTGTATGGCACTTCGGAGTTGTTAACCCGCGCGAAAACTGCCACGTGGAGGTAAACGTAGTCCTTAAGAGAGGTCTCAAAGTTGTAGCGCTTTATCTGGAGCCGTTTGGGGGGCAGGAAGAAGACTTTTGCCAGGCGAGATATCTTTGGGTTCTTAGCCAGGGCCACTTTGACTGTGGTATGGGCGGCCAGAGTATTACCATCCTCGAACAACTCCTGCGACACGAAGAGAGGGCGTACGTCACGGATGTCAGTAGTGGCCAAGCCCTGACCATCGATATGCAGCACCTGCGGGTGACCGGAGAACCACACGTAATTGCTGTCGCCTCCAGTAGCGTGGAACTGTAGGCTCATCGGCTTTACGCCATTAGGATCGTAAGGCAGCACTGCTTTAGATGGCCTTAGCTGGAGTTCCTTAAAGATCTGAAGTTCGGCTTGCACAGTTAGCTGTATATACAAAAAATAAAAAGATGTTCGTTTTTAATTGGACTACGTACAGTTAATATATTTACCCTTATCAAAATATATTAGCTGCATAAAGTTTCTCATTGAAACGTTTTTAATTCTGATTTCATATTAAACAAAAACTCATCTTAACAAAAAAGTAGAGTCAGTTTTTTTATAAAAATCCAAGTTTTACAGATTTTCGAAATTTTCTGATTGTTCCTATGACAGCGATTGTATATAGTCGTCCAAATTTGGTAATATCATAAACAAACTTTTAATTTAGTAATTATACTTATAATTATATTTCTTGTGTTGAAATATAACGATGCTATGTTACTTTAATTTTAACTTTTCGTTTTTTCCTATGAAAGCTATAAAATGAACACTGATATTCGTGAAAAATTGCCATAATACAGTATTTATTGAACTATGTTGGCTAAGTTAAAACTGCACCTAAACAATTTAATACAAAATGTTTAAATGCGGTTATTATGTGGTAATTAATTTAATAAGCTAACTTAAGCCGTTTCGCGACACCATTTTTGATAAGAAAAAGAAAAGAAAGAAAAAGAATTATCAATGAAAATAAAAAAAACTGTCTCGCATATCTAAATCTGCAGCCCAACGGTATGCGAAGAGTTTCTGTGCGCTTTCAACTCGAGGTTCCTTTTTAAAAGTAAAAACTACCTTTTACCTGCTTTTCAAACTTTTGACTAACATGAAAATAGTATCACACTTACGTCCTTGTATGAACCGTACACCTGGGTGACGCCCTCCTTCTTGGCCAGTCCGGAAAGGCGGCTTCCATTGCGCGTACGCTGTATGATGGAGAACAAGGACTCATCTAGTTCGGAACTGATAGAGTAGCGAGTGCCCAGCGTTATCTTCTGCCCGTCAGCGGCAAACAAGTCCAAGGCTACGTCGTGATGCTCCCCTTGCACAGTGACCCAATTGAGGTGGGGAAGTAGACTGATTCCCAATCTATGTGGTTCAGCCACAGTCAGCAGAGCACTGGGAGCTTTGGTAGCTTGGTCTGTATTTGCCATGTTGCGGTCTCGCAGAAAGATTTGTGTGTGGCCCATTGCCGATCCCGTGGCACTGTTGCCATCCAAGTACGCCACTTTAGCATTCTCTACCTCCAAGTAATACTGTTTGCTGTCGATAGCGTGCAAGCGGTCCATTTTCAGTTGCAGGATTCGGAACGTAACTGAATCACCTGCCATGATGGTCGCCTCGGATGGTTCTATAATAATGTTGGCCAACACGCTGATCTGGACCTCGATGGGCTGCACGTGGCTGTACTCCGGTTGGGGCATGCCAATGGTTACTTTGGCGGTGCCCGTATTGATGCCTTCTAACAAGACCATGTACCCCTTGGTGCCTTTAGCCTCAAAGTCCTTTAAGGCCGGTGGTACAGTGTGGTAAGGACTGTTTGTGAAGGATAAGTAGCGCATTGCGGCGGGCTTGTTAGTACGAGATTCAGAAATTTTCCAGTCAAACTCAATGCCTTCCAATGTGAAAAACTCGTTGCCTTGATCGTCAAAGGCATGAACCTCGAACATAGCGGGTGCTTCCTCCAGGTACAGCTGCCGAGTAGCTGTGCGCACGTTCAGTCTGGCAATCGCGTCCACAATTACTTCAGAACGCAGCGTCTCTCCCGTTTGAACCTCTTCGGCGAAGACAATCGCAGTGTTCCGGCGCCGGTCGTGGGTGCGGACTGTTATCACTGCCTGTGATGCACACTCGCTAAAGCCATGATAAATCGGCATCACAGAAATCAGGTCCTGACGCGAAGACGTCCTACGACAGATAAAAGGAATTTTAAAAACGCGAGCAGCAGCTAAAGCCAACATACTTACCACTTGTAGCAGTTAGTCTCGTCCACTTTCAAGGTGAAGTTTATAGCCTTCTCTTCAAAGACGGGCAGCAAGACCCGAGGGTGGTTAATCCTGGCTGCATTTTCGCCTCGGTTGGTCGCAAAATACAATAGAATCAAACATAGAACTCCCGCACCCATTTCGAGGGAAAACGAAGCACGCTGCTAGTGATGAAATACAAGTTCGATAACGAAAAACCGGCTAGAGGTGGCAGACGGTCAATGTCACTATCGATAGGTGCACTTTTTAAGCAGTCTAGGGATGGTGATAATAAGGGTATTCCCATCGGCTAATCCCCTACTGAGACTATCCATCATAATTTATACAGCTCCTCTGCGTTCAGATATAATATTAGTTTATCCTTATACGACTGAATGAGACTTAATTACTAAAAACTCCAGGGTCGTTGAATGACTGAAACCAACAAATATGCAATTTGTAAGGAAACAGCTGTTTTCAGTTGCCGATATTTTTAAAAATTCAGTCATTAAGCCGTCAAGGGAACGCCTGGCTGTGTAATACTTTCTTCCAACACTCTCTATCCGAGTGGAACAGTTGGGATTTTTGGCAGATGTGAAACTACGATTCCCACAGAGATTCACCTTTCTCCACCCGTTGAACGGAATCCGATCCGAATTTTATCGTGTTCTCTATCCATTGTGCATCTAAATTGATTCTTTTGGCGATAGTTTTTCAGTGCAACTCTGATTTCACCTTCTTGACAGTTTAAATGGGGCCATTCACTACGAACATGTTTCAAAAGATGGAGAGGAACAATTAAAAATATCTAATTTTGTACCGCATTCCTTGTGCATCTAATTTTGACGCCCTTCTGTTGGCGATAGTTTTTCGGCGCAACTGTGATTTAATTTTCTTAACAGTGAATATCAGCAAATTTCGGATCGGCAAAACCTTATGGACTGTTTGTTCAACGGACGGGGGACGCAGATGCCAGCTCTGTGGGAAGACCCTATTAGTAAAAGAACGCGCGTGAATTAGATTAGTTGGCAATTGATATACATCATTTGTTAATGTTTGATTACTGTTAATTTACTACATTGTTATTATTTCTCTACTTTCTTCTTTATGACTATTTCTTATAGTTCATAAAAAATTATTTTTCTACATGCTACTACCTGCTTTCTACAAGATCGTGCAACAAGAAGAAAGCGCGTGTTATAGTTTAAAAAACAATCTGGAAATTTCCTTGACGACTGAATGACTGGTAAGTTTCATTTAGATCAAAACTGAGAGACTAGTTTACGTAGAAACGGACAGAGCACAATTATAATTGGTGCTCTTTCGAACGTTCCGAACCCCATTGGCTGGCAGTGTAATTTTATTAAAATTTAAAATTTCATATTTCCAATGCCATATAAGAGGTGAAGAACATCGAAAAGTTATTCTGAGTATTGCCTTGACGACTGATAGACTGAATTACTAAAAAATGTTGTCAATATCTTCAGGCGTCAAGGGAACGACCCAAAAAAGTCAGCCGCTAAACTCAGTCGCAAGACAGAGATATTCCTTTTGTATTATCTTATATAATTCTCAATTTTTTTAAACTACTGGACCTTTCATTTAGCAGTCCAAAACGTTAATTTATACTAATTCATTTATACATTCATTCATTCATTTAGTCAATATTTTCAGGGACCTTATAGTTATATGGGAACAGCTGTTTTAGGTTGCCGATATTTTTATGAATACAGTCGTCAAGGGAATACCCTGATTGTTTAGTTATTTCTTAATACAAACATTGATAGATAAAATATGAATAACAATAAAATTAGAAATATATGATGAATAAAAATACATAATTTTATTTATTTTAATTTTCGATTGTGATCGATTTATTTGTAGAACTCTTGTATTAATTGAAAATCGATTTATTTTCAGATCTAATTAAAGCTCAAGTATTCAATATATCGATACTATTCTGAATGGTTCGTGAATCAAAAGCTTTAAGCTTTGTCTTTTTTAATCTTTGATCTTATCTGGTTTGTCGGGAACTTGTGCACCACATTGATTAGGGGTGATGCCGGTACAGAATAAACAACTAGAGATTAGTTAACACGCACCGCCCAGCCACACCACCTCTAAAATGAAAAACTCCGGGTAAGTTTATGGGCAAGGTTCTGGGCCATAACCCCCCAATCATTTTGTCTTCCATAGGAAATTGAAGGGAAAAACTTTATTCATCACGGGCGCATCTCGGGGAATCGGTAAAGCTATTGCCCTGAAAGCGGCCGCCGATGGAGCCAACATAGTCATTGCAGCCAAAACAGCGGAGCCCCATCCAAAGCTTCCCGGTACAATATATACTGCCGCGAAGGAAAGTATGTGCGACCAGGCCCCCAAGCAAGTGGAGTTTGACCTTTGTACACTTTATATTATGTCCAGTCGAACAGGCTGGAGGTCAAGCGTTGCCCTGCATTGTGGACGTGCGAGACGAGCGGCAGGTGCAGCAGGCCGTTGAAGCTGCCGTGACCAAGTTCGGAGGCATTGACATCGTGGTGAACAACGCCAGTGCCATTTCACTCACTGGCACACTCGACACTGATATGAAGCGGTACGACCTGATGCAGAACATCAACGCCAGGGGAACTTTTCTTGTGTGAGTGCGGGAACTGACTGTTTATCTGTCTTTCCATTTAATCGTTTGGGATCAAACTCTACAGATCAAAGACCTGCCTACCATATCTGCTTCGTAGTCAAAATCCACACATACTGAACCTTGCGCCACCACTAAACTTGAATGCGCGGTGGTTCGCCAATCACACAGCCTACACTATTGCAAAGTACGGAATGTCTATGTGTGTGCTGGGAATGGCAGAAGAATTCCGTGGCCAGGGTGTAGCCGTAAACGCACTCTGGCCTCGCACTACTATCCACACGGCAGCCGTGGAAATGCTTAGTGGGTCCGAAGGAGCACTGTACTCGCGAAAGCCCGAGATAATGGCCGATGCAGCCTATGCTATATTTTGTCGCGACTCCAGAGACTATACAGGGAACTTTTTTGTTGACGACGAGGTGCTACTAGACGCAGGTGTTAAGGATCTTTCCAAGTACGCCTGCTATCCAGAGAACATACATCTGCTGGCTACAGATATTTTTCTAGATGATACAGGTCCTGTAGCCAAGTTATAAAGTTAATAAACCATAGATTTGTATAATAATGGTGTGGGAACCACGTATTTACAACATTAAATTATGTAAATAAAAACTAAAAACTGTTCCTCAGCTTATACATACATACATATGTACATATGTATCTATGTACATATAGGCAACTCTGATGTCGAACACGACATTTGTACGCATTCAAACTGGATAAAACATCTGCCAAGGTTTTAATTTAATAACAAATTTAATTACAAAATTTGTAATTTAACTCTTGGTTAGCACTAGAGTGGGTGCTAAGATCGACTTGGGACAATTGTCTGTTTTCAAGATTATTACAAAAATGTATAGCGACATGTGCATCGCAATGTTCGAGTGATTAGAAAGCAAAAGTCAAAGCATAATGCCTCTGTTTTAGAGGTTGTTATTAAAACAAAACACGACATTTTTTGTGACGTTTTTCAACAAAATAATGAAAATCGCGTTTTCTCAAATTCTCATTTAAATATTTCGAAATATATTTTGGAATTTAGAAATTCCATCGTATAGGGAATCCCCTAAACAGACAAAAGGATGCCATATTTTTAGCTTAGACTCAAGTGCGTCGGGTGGCAACTCTGGTGTCAAGTCGCCACCAGCTGATTTCATCTGTAATCCGCTCAAAAATAACAACCGAATTGCCTGTTCCAAGAATGATATTACTAAGCCGAAGCGCAACAAGTGCATTCCTTCTGCGCAGGCAACAATGGTGGGGCCACCGATGTGCCTCCGCATGGAGTCCTTTGGCGACAGCTTTTAATGCGCCGCCTAGCCGGCGAATCAACTTCACACGAGACGATGTCGTGAGTGCCGCAATCGCAAAGAAACCCACGGTCAAGAACAGAAGATGGTAGCCCGTTTTCGTTTCAGGGATTATTCGGCATGCCGGAACTTCGAAACTGTGAGGGCTTTTACCTGATGAGAGACAACGTGGAGAGGCGGACGCAGGAGCTCATTTTAGAAGCCACCTCCGACCAGCGCTGTCGCAAGATGGTCGATGTCTTTGACGAACTCTCAGACTCGCTGTGCAAGGTGGCGGATCTGGCCGAGTTTGTGCGGATAGCTCACCCGAAGGCCAAGTATTCTCAGGCGGCGGAGCAGGCCTGTATTAGCATCTGCGGTGTAGTGGAGAGTTTGAACACACATCGCTCCCTCTATCAGGCCCTCAACCATGTGGTCAAGCATGGAGACAAGCTGCCCTCCAGTGAGGTGGACCGCCATGTAGCTAGCCTTTTCTTGTTCGACTTTGAGCAGTGCGGCATCCACCTTCCTGAGAATGAACGCCTGAGGGTTGTGCGCCTCAACGACTACATCCTTCAGCTGGGTCAGAAATTTATGAACGGAGCAGCGCAGCCCAGCGTTCTTCCCAGGACACAGGTGCCGGAGGCCATCCGCAACTAGTAAGTTCCTTTATTTTTCATATAGTTAAAATATCACGAATATCCTTAGACAGTGTTTTCTGAAATAGAAACTAATTACACAACATGTTTTTAGTTTTCCCACTTCCGGCGACAACGTGATCATCACGGGACTGTGCACTAACGCCGAAAACGAGCAGATGCGGGAAGCTGCCTACCGGCTGTACTTGCAGCCCTCCGAGAGTCAGGAGGAGCTTTTGCGGGATCTTTTGCTTTGTCGTCACGAGCTGGCTCGCAGCTGTGGATTTGAGACCTACGCCCATCGGGCCCTCAATGGCAGTACCATGGAAACACCAGAGGTGGTCAGAAAGTTTATTGACGAACTCTCCGACAAACTACGTTCTCGAGCCCAAGCCGATTTCGCCATTATGACCCAGATGAAACGGCGAGAGGGCGGGCAACCGAGCGCTCTGGCAGAGATCTGGGACACTCCATACTTCACCACCCAGCTAAGGCGCCAATCGCTTGAAGAACAGGCCAACGAGTTCCTGCCTTTCTTCTCACTGGGTGGTTGCATGGAGGGGCTGGATAATCTTTTAAATGCGCTATACGGCGTCCGTCTTGAAAACACAGATATGGAACCAGGGGAGTCCTGGCACAGCGATATCTACAAACTGTCTGTGATACACGAAAGCGAGGGACTGCTTGGCTACATATACTGCGATTTCTTCGAGCGCGCTGGCAAGCCCAACCAAGACTGCCATTTCACTATCCAAGGAGGCAAACGGCTGCCCGATGGGTCCTACCAGATGCCCATAGTAGTGGTTATGCTAGGACTGGCGCAGCCCCGCTGGAGTGGACCCACGCTGCTTTCGCCGGCCAGAGTGGACAACCTGTTTCACGAGATGGGTCATGCTATGCATTCAATGTTGGCGCGCACCGAGCATCAGCATGTCACCGGAACGCGCTGCTCCACGGACTTTGCCGAGGTCCCAAGTGTGCTCATGGAATACTTCGCTGGCGACCCCAGGGTTTTGCGCACTTTCGCCCGTCATTTCCAGACGCATGAGCCCATTTCAGAGGACATGCTGAAGAGGCTATGCGCCTCAAAGCACCTGTTCGCCGCCAGCGAAACGCAGCTGCAGGTATTTTACTCCGCTTTGGACCAGGAGTACCACGGAGCGGCGGCCCAACAGGGCGTGAGCACCACAGAGACGTTAAAATCGGTGCAGAGCCAATACTATGGTCTGCCTTACGTGGAGAACACTGCCTGGCAACTGCGCTTCTCGCATCTAGTCGGATATGGAGCTAAATATTACGCCTACCTCGTATCGAAGACGATCGCCTCTTGGATATGGCAGACGTACTTTGAATCAAACCCGTTTAACCGTCAGTCTGGCGAAAAATACCGAGCTGAGATTCTAGCCCACGGAGGAGCCGTGCCCAGTCGAAAGCTGGTGGCCAACTTCTTGCAGAGAGATATGACACCAAGCGTGCTTGCTGACAGCCTTATAACTGAGATTGACACTGACGAGTCCAAGATCAAGGAGCTGATGGTCAGCAGAATATAACTCCATCCGCTCTGCACAACCTTTAATTTGTATATATGCACATACATATGTATGTATGTATGTTCATTCTTCGTTCATTATACTTAAATTAATTTTAACAGTTTTATTTGTACAAAACGAACTCAATTTGGTTTAAGTAACTAGGCTGGTCCCAGCGCTGGCATCAGTTCCACGCCTACAAACTCTTTGGCCAATCGAACTCCCAGGAAGAAGAGGCCATAGCTCTTAACAAGCATCCTATAAAGAATACGAACCGGTGCAGATTATATAAAGGCCTGCGGGGGGATGTTCCCCAATACTCACCATTGGAACTCATTGTTGTAGATACTGCGCAAGATGTTTAAGGGGTTGGACGACTTCACCATTTTGGATTGTTGTGTGAAATACTAAATCCAACTCAATTTTTGTTTTTGTTTAAATTTTTGCACGAGGGCTGCTTGAATTGTCAATTAATCGAAGGGCTCTGCCAACTTGTTTTTTGTCGAGCAACCAGCGCTGCCAGAGTTTTCGGTACGAGCGTCCAAAAGTACCAGATCGTCTCTGCCCGATTCGGATTTTACTTACCGATTCGGAATTCGACCCCGTTTTACATACCTTCTACCCCATTGCTACATTTGACACTGTTTGTTACATTTGTCACATTAAGTTAACCGCTAAGCCGAATTTCGCCTGGCCACACTGTTTGCCATTTTAATTGTTTTCAGCACGTGCACCGACAAAATTGGAAAAATCATAGACAATGGACAATGATAACCCTGAATACAGCATGGAGATTGTGGAGCCCGAAGACGCAGAGAGCGACATGTCCGACAGTGACAGCGACGCTGAGGACGGAGACTCCGAATCTAAGCAGCCCAAGGAAGTGTACCTGCCGGGCAAAAGTTTAGCCGACGATGAGGAGCTTGTATGTGACGAGAGTGCATATATTATGCTGCACCAGGCATCTACAGGTGCACCCTGCCTAAGTTTCGACATAATTCCTGACGAACTGGGCCAGTCCCGGCAGACGTTTCCAATGACTGCCTACATTGTGGCTGGTACGCAAGCAGCCCGCACTCATGTCAACAACCTGATCGTGATGAAGATGGGAAACATGCACAAGACGCAGGATAACGGTGATGACGACGACGAAGAACTGGAGGATGATCAGGATGACGTTGTAGACCGCGAGGATCTGAAGAAGCCACAGATGACTTGCGCTCTTATCAAGCACCAGGGCTGTGTTAACCGAGTGCGTGCCCGTCGTCTGGGCAACACGGTATTCGCCGCATCTTGGAGTGAACTTGGTCGTGTTAACATTTGGAACCTGACCCAGCCTTTGCAGGCCGTGGAAGATGCTCAGCTGCTGAAGAAGTTTGAACAAACCGAGACCCATCCAGTCTACTCCTTTAGCGGACATCAGCAGGAAGGCTTTGCCGTAGACTGGAGTCCTTGTGCAGAGGGCGTTCTGGCCACTGGCGACTGTCGACGGGACATACATGTGTGGAGTCCCCTGGAGGACGGCACATGGAAGGTGGATCAACGGCCATTGGCGGGGCATACACAGTCCGTCGAGGACCTGCAGTGGAGTCCTAATGAGCGCAGTGTTCTCGCTTCGTGTTCGGTGGACAAGACCATCCGCATCTGGGACTGTCGTGCTGCACCACAAAAGGCCTGCATGCTTACTTGTACCGACGCCCACGAGAGCGACATTAACGTAATCTCCTGGAACCGTTCTGAACCGTTCATCGCCAGCGGCGGCGACGATGGATTTCTTCATGTCTGGGACTTGCGCCAGTTTAATAGTCAGAAGCCCATTGCCACCTTTAAGCATCATACTGATCATATTACCACCGTGGAGTGGTGTCCAAGCGAGGCTACAGTGTTGGCCTCGGGCGGCGATGATGATCAAATTGCATTGTGGGATCTTGCGGTCGAAAATGATCCCGACCAGGCGCAAGTACAGGCCCGAAACGAGGACGAACTCAGCCAGCTGCCACCGCAGCTGCTCTTTATCCATCAGGGCCAAAAGGAAATCAAGGAGCTGCACTGGCATGCTCAGCTGCCAGGGGTGCTGCTCTCGACAGCCAACAGTGGCTTCAACATTTTCCGTACTATCAGTGTTTAAGACAATGTTAAAATAAAACCTTTAATTCGTCAAAATATATATGGTTATAGAATATTTGTTTTATTGCTTTTAATCAGTTAAAGATACGTCCAATCATTCTTTTGATTTGATCAACAAAAGCAATATTCCACAGGCCGACAAAATTTGAAAAAAAAAAAAAAACGCAGAACCAAGAACCGGAATATACTTCCCAAAGTTTTTTGATGAACTGAACTTTAATCGGGTCTCAGAAAATTTCCTATACGTCCGGTATCTGAAAAGTGTAACAAATGTGGTTCTTAGGCACTTTTAAGGTGCTATAAATTGAATACGATTTATTCTTCAAAACGATCGTTACGTTATCAAAAAGTACTGTTTTTGCACTTTAAGTTCAAATATTTTGAAAACCTGACGTATAGGATATTTTATGAGACCGAAAAAGTATATACCGTTTCTTGGTTCCAAAAGGCTGCCGACCTGTGTTTTATATGTAACTGCACGATGCATGATTAGTAGATTCGGAAGTGCTGATTTTTGCTTAAAAAAATATTCTATGAAAGTCTTTGCTATAGGTTAAAAACTTTATCGTTAAATTACATAAGATGTACATGTACATGTAAGATCCAAACCTATAGCAAAATCTTTCCAAATCAATCGCAATTAATCTCCGTATAAAGAAAAATCGAATTCTGTTGACATGTTTGTTTAATTAAGTATTATTTAATTTTGGGCCGTAAGCATCATTTTGAGAGCCGAAAACGTCCTTTTAACGCTCATTTGTGTTGCAGGAATCGAGTGCACCACCTTAGCCAGCTGATATGTTTGGATAGTGAAATTTCTTTTCCTCCCATTACTAGATAATATTAGGATCAGGGAAATTGGCTTTGCACTATTGCCAACTGAAGTTTTCATTAATGTGAGGTTTTTTTTAATTCGAATACTTTTACACCGATTAAAAACGGTAAATAAGTTTATTTTTGAAGCTGTTGTGCAAGCACTTTAATTAATGTTTTAACGCATTTATGCATAAAGGTTTTATAATTACACCAGTAACTAACTTATTATGTTTACAGTTTGACAGTTACAGTTTTACATTCCCAGCTTTACATTTTCTCT
>JAEIIJ010006476.1:0-15130 GCA_018904815.1 Drosophila ogumai
TTAAAAATTATCGGTAATATGAAAACATTATCGAGAAATGTTTTTAATTTAAAATTTAATTTTTCGGATTTTATGGTATATCGATCAAAAGATCGATTTATTACAAGGTTGATACATAAATATTAATAAACTTTCAATATACCGATATTTTTGCAAAGAATATCGATTTGTTGCACAAAAATACATCGAAACTGTAAAATATCGCATAAAATATGAATGCATTATTGATATATTGATATTATCTATTTTCCCTTGTCTAAAAATTTATTTATTTAATATTTTTTATACCTTTTTATCATCCCCATTGCAGAGACCCAGGAGCCGTATGCAATCGCCGTGCTGCTGCAATACGACTTAGTATTAATAGACTTATTAACACCCGGTTTTCCATGTTTTGAATCGCCTTATCCAATGGACTTACACGAATCACCTGTTACATGTTGCACATATTTAACCGATTGCCCATCGGATTTGGTTCCTGCTTTCTATTCAGTGAGTGACCTCTATTCCTGACCTCTCATTAACCATAATAATTAACGTTTTATAACTCACCTTTAGGTTGGTCGCACAACGACAAGTAAAAAGAGCTGTTTTTCGGAGCGCGAATGGCCAATATCCGGTGGCGAGTGGTCGCCGGCGTCGTGCAGCTATTCGGAGATCGTTATTACCGGACACCAGGATGGTAGCCTCAAGTTCTGGGACTCTGGTGCCGGTACGCTACAGATTCTCTACAAGCTGAAGACGGCCAAGATGTTCGAGAAGCCGCGCTCCCACGTCGCCCACTCGCATCCGGAAAGCGATAATCCATTGGCGGTGCATCTCATCTTTCTATGTTCGGAATCGCGACGCCTTTGTGTGGCTGGTGCCATGGGTCAGGTTATGCTATTCAAGTTCCGTAAAATGGAGTCAACATCGGAGGTATTGGTGCTGGAGATACCCATACTCTATGAGAATTTTGATGACATTTATGGCACCAGTCCGGAGTGTGACTTTCTAACGGGCCATCAAGTGCAAAAGACGGAATCGAGTGATTCAGATAAGGTAATTTATCCACGATTTAGGGTTTAAAGAAAAAGTTGAAAATATTTAAAAAATTTTAAATTTAATTTAAATAAGGAAAATAATTAAAAAAATAAGTTTGAAAGTGAAATATTTACATTTTAGATTGATTTAAAAACTATTTTGGTAACCTATTTAAAATATCTAAAAATTTCCCTCTAATCTTACAATTTTTTAACTTCTTGTTTTCCACTAAAAAGACGACAGAGTGTTCGTTAAAGGTGCGCTTTGGAGCACAGCGCAAGCCACCGGGCTTCCAGTCGCAGCTGGTCTGCCTCACAACCGGACCAAATCGTCGGAACGTGCAGGTCACCTCGCTGTGCATCAGCTCCAGCTATGGCCTGTAAGTAGTGTAGCCATGATCATCCATTCCATTTTATTCCTACCATCACCATCCCCGCGTGACACTCACTTCGATCCATCCAAACCATCCAGGGATCCATCCAGCCACACACGTACACACACCACCACCAAAAAGTCTCCCTCCCCCCTGCCACCAACCAAAACCACCCCGCCCCCCCCTCAATAACTCTTCCACCAAGACAAAGGACACAGGAAAAGCGGACTACTACTAGAACCCTCCACCCCCCCGCAAAAAAAAAAAAAAATAATAAAAAATACTTAGACGTAGTCTAGTTTTGTATTCGTACTATGCATGACGTTCTCTGAAAAGCGCCTGAGACGTAGCCAAAAAAAAAAAACAAAAAATAAGTGAAGAAGAATCCCAACCGCCGCTAACGCTCGCTCGCCCCGAGTGTTCTAGCCTAGAGCCCCCCGTTTTGCCACGCCTCTGTCCCCGCCCTAAGCAGCACCGCTTTTGTTGAATTTGTTTGCGTTGTGTATTATATTCCGTAGTATGCAACAGTTGCAAGCAGACGCCAAGAACTACAAGCCAACCCAGGTCCCCCCTTTTTTTTGGTAATTGATTACCAAAAATAAAAACCAGCCCCAAACCCTCCCCCTGGACGACAGATTTGAACACAAGTTAGACCGAGGGAATGAGAAAAAGATCGAAATAGCAATAATAATATAAAAATATAAAATAAATATAAAATAATATAAAAATTTATTAAATAAATCGTTAATCGATATTGAATCCATATTTTACACGAAAGTAGATAAACAAATAAATTTTACAAAATGTACAGTTATTTAATAATAATTTGGATATCTTAATGATTTAAAAAAAATTTAACATATCAAGTTTATATTGATATTTTTATTCAGATATCGGACTTTTCCTTTCGATATACATTACCTACTTTAACCAGTGGTTCAACGTTTTCAAATACAATCTAATTTGTATTTTTGTAAACAAAATATTTATGGTAAAGTAAATTAAATTTAATAAAAAATTTCAATTCTTTTATGATAATATATAGTTGATTCGATTATTTCACAAGTAAAAACGCAGTTTCGATATTTTTAATGATTTGCGTTTTGACTATTTCGATGTTTTTTTGGTTTATAGCCCCTGTCCAACCGGGCAATTCTAAAGTGATTTCCCCCCTAAAACAGACGCTCAAGAACAAACTTTGTAACTGCAAACTGACTCCAGTAAACCGGACCGTACCGTACCGTATATTTAGTGCCTGGTGTGTGCGCGTGTGTGAGTGATAAAGCGCATCAAAATAATTCATTTGTCTTTCAGTTTTGGGTTCTTTTTAATGGTAATCGTATATGTACTTCGATATTTTATCGTTTGATTTGGTATTTCATTTTGTATCTGTTTATCTTTGTTTGATACTCATGATATTCTTTGACTGTAGTTTTTTCTTATGCACTTTTCTTTAAATTTTTCGAATACATATTGGTTTTTAGTAAAAATAATATAGTAAATAGTTTAAAATATTTTTTTTTAATTACAACTATGTAGTATTTTTTTAATAATAGAATTTTTTATGATTCCGGTATTATTGAGTATTTATAGAATATTTTGTATTTCTTTTAATATATGTTTTTGATGTTTTGTTTCTTTACTAATTGTTATATTTGTTCATATATTTTGTTTATTTTTTATACATTTTTATACATTTTATGTTTAATTTATGTTCCATCCTCCAATGATGCCCACATTGTTTTCTGTGGTGTTTTTTTCGTTTTTGTAACATGTTGATTTGTATGCAGTTGATTTTGGAAATACATATGAATATTTTCTGTTTTTAGAATGGCTTATGGTACCGAATATGGACTTGTCATAATTGATATAATCCAAAAAATTTGCCTATTGAGTGTTGCATGCCCCGATCTGTATGGCGCACATGATCCTTACTCGCGAACACCAAAAAGTCCAAAACGCATTGAGAACAAAGAGGAGCAAAGCCGATCGCCCAGCTCAGATCAGGTAAGTGCCCTCTCGCTCTCGTATCTGTCTCTCTCTCTCTCTCTCTCGCTCTCTATCTCTGTCTGTCTGTCTCTCTGTCTCACTCTCTGCCACTGAGACTCACATAAAATGTGTGTGTTGGGCAACCACTGTAAACTGAATATATATTCACAGTGGACCCGAGCTCCAAAAATATACACACACAAACCGAATACATGCAGACAAAACAAATGATTTGAATTTGATTTGAATTTATTCGAACCTGATTCGAACTTAATTCGAATTAGATTTGATTCGAAATTATTTCTATTCGATTGGATTCGAATAGAATTCAATTAAATCAATACAAAAAAAACAGTTTAATTCATGTTAAAACATGTTTCGAATTTGATTCGATTTTGATTCGAATTACATTCGAACTCGAATTGTAAAACGCAGACATACACAGCCAGAAACACAGACAGACCGAATTGAATTTGCCCCCACACAAGTATGCTATATATGCTCTGCTGTACAGTGGAGTACAGTATCGTACAGTACAGTACGGTACAGAACAGTAAACTCTCACACTAACAAATGACCAACAATTACAAATGCTCAGCTCATTTGAACATGCCACGTACATATATTCAGTACTTAACATATTTAAATTTAATATGCATACCAAAAAATAAATATATATTTACTTATTTAATTATTACGAACGAAATTTCTAATTACTAACAAAAGTATCTAAATTTAAAATATATATATCTATATATACTTAATAACACCTATATATGTTTAAAATTGAACATTTGTAGCCGATCCAAAAATTGTTGTTTTGGTTTGTTGTTTTTTTTTTTTTGTTTTGTGTTTTTTGTTTCCTTCTTAGTTCATTTTTCGCTCCTCCCGCTGTCACTTTCCTGCATTTTTGTAAATCCGATAGAATTAGCAATTAGACCCCATATATATACCCATATCTATATACTATATATACATATATACACACACATGCAAGCAAGCAAGCAAAATTAATCAACCTACGTATATATATTGCTGAAAATTATATAAATTAAATAAATATAAAACTATATTTAAACTAACTAGAGTTATAGCTTGGTCCCCGTTTGTTACTAGCATTTTTTCGGTATTTTCGGTGAGCTTCAGTCGTCTCTGACCAACTGCTGTATCGCTTTCTCATTCCAACTAAAGTGCTAACCCTGCTATCAATCTAACCAGACTGCTAACTATTTTCACAACCAATCGCCTTTGATATAAGTTAAAACTAAATAACTAACGAACTATTCATGAATTAACACATCGATCGCAAGAGCTTCCTCTGATTTCTAGCTAGGCACTTTCTTAAGAAAGTTACTATCTCATTAAAAAAGATGATCAAAGCTTCGTTTTTGAATTTTCTTGAACCACTCATAAAAATATTTTTATATTTAAAAAAAATATTGCCCTAAAACCAAGAACATTTTTTTTTTGCAATTAAGAAAAAGTTTCCATAAATTTAAGGCAAAGGCAAGTCATCATAAATATTTTTCTTTTCGTTGATTGTAAATCAAGAAAAAATTATAATTATTAAACGTTTTTTTAGGTCGATTTTTGGTAAACATTTTGATGAGTGGCACTTTTTGTAGGTTTCAATCTGGCCAATCTTTTCTTTCTACCTATCTGCCTCTACATATATGTATACATATGTATATATACCTCTTTTTCCCCAGCCTATAAACTGCCTCTAAGTGAAATGCACAAAACTGCAGCATGGTAAAATCATATTTATTGATTGATTGATATTTAAGTTAATTGTGTTTTTGCACGAAGCTTGCATACGATGATTGCCTCGATGATTGATTTAAAATTTCAATTTGGATTGATTGGTGTGACGTTTATTTATTTATTTTTTTTTTTTTATTATTTTCGTGTAACTTCTGTGATTGCCACGCTCCAAGACCATCGCGATTGATGGCTATGATTGTTGTATATGTGATCGAAACCCGATTTCATCCATCACGATTCCGATATTTGAGTTGATTTGAATTGATTTGATCTGTGTTGTGCCTGAGAAAGAAAAAGCCTAGCGAACACCCAAGAAACATGATTGAAACAACAACTGTAAACAACATTACCAACAGCAACAACAAGAACAAAAGCAAAGAAAAACTACGTTTCTCCTTCTCCCACAGTCTCTCTCTCTCTCTGTTTATCTCTGTATCTATCCCCCCCCTCTTCTGTCTTTTCGTACTAACGCATTGATGGAAGAAGTGTTTGTTTTTCTGTGTGTTTGTTGCGAGACTTTTACCGTCACCTTTCAAAAAAAAAAAAAAAGGAAAAGAAAAACACTATGTAACTTGAACACTTTACCCACACAAACACACTCACCAGTTATAAATAAATTATACGGTTTTACTTTAAATCTAATTCGAATTGATAATTGATTGAATGTAGTTTCACTTGATTTTTTCTTAATTTTTTAACCTTTAAAAATTCTATTCTAAATCTAAGATAATCGAAAAATACCGTTGTATTGCCTGTGCGTGTGTGCGTGTTTGTGTTTGAGTTTTTTTTTGCCAATGCCTATGCGTATGTGTATTTGTATGTGTGTGTGTGTTGGTGTGTGTATGTGTTGTGCATCACACCCACACATCTAGCATTAAACCGTTATACACGTTCACGTATAACAGTTAAATAAAAGTCGTTGCCTAAAGTTTAACCCCCTTTCAGTGTTTGTTAACCCCAAACAAAAAACAAAAAAAAAAACCAACCAAACGAAACCAAATAATAAAGTAAATGTCAAGTATAAATTGTAAATTGTTGATACGATACTCTTTTTTCAAGTAACCCAAGTAAAATTCCAAAAACAGAACCTCGTTTAACCTTAACCCTGTTAACCCTTGTAAAAATAATACACACACTAAACATAAACTCACAATATATAAAAGAAAGCAAAAAAAAAAATAAAACAAAGCAAATGCATTAAAAAAGCAGCAGCAACAAGGTAAAAGCATCTTGCATCCACCAAAAATCGTTATGATACATCATCAACATTCCCCGAAATGCCAAAAGTGGCGCCTTGCATTTCCGTTCACTCTCTCTCCCTCTCTTTAAATCTCTGTCATTGACTTTCTCCCTTTTTTTGTTGATATCCCTTGACCTAGTTTAGTTTTCATACGTGTAAAATATAGCAACGTCTTACGTCTTTCATAGGTGTCAGGTTTTAGGGACTTGTAACTAAGAAAAATGCTTTGGCACTTTTGTACACTTTCTATTTTGCCTAAAAACAAAATTACTTTGCTTTTAAACATTTAAAATTTCCTTGACACCTCACCTATCCATATGTTTTAATGCCAAGATAAAGCTTATTTTGCAAAATGTATAAATGCATATGAATAATAACGCCTTAAGTGTGTTAAACTTACCTAGAAATGATGCCTGAGCAGGGACTGTTGCATGTTGCATAACGGGCCCGATTCGGGCGCCATTTGTAGGTAACTGTAACATACCTCTTGCTGTCTCTCGCTCTCTCTCTGTCGAAAAAAAGATTTTTTTGAAAAGTGTAAAAAAAAGCCTTTTATAATATTAAAAATATATATATATATTTATGTACAAATTGTTTTAAAATAATAGACAATCAGACAAAATAAAAAAATTAAAAAAGACGAAGCGATTTATTTTCTGTAATATACTTCTCACCTCTCTCCATCAAGTCCCCATCACTAATTTACTTCAATGCTTTAATTGTTGCTGCTATTTTTCTGTCAAACAAACAAAAAAAAGAACAAATCAAAACTGAAACCAAAACAAAAACAGAAACAGAAACCCTTTAACCCGAAATGAAGTGAATGTTAAACCACCTTAACCCCCCCAAAATAATGACCTTTAAAAAACCATCCAACCAAAAACCCTACTTTGTCCGTCGATTAATAAAACGACAACTACTTTTATTTTTGCTGCCTAAACAAACTAAAAAAAAAAAAAAAAAAAAAACAACAAACAAATATATGAAAAACAAAAACTGAGAATTAAAACTCTGACCCCCTCCCCCCAACCTCCTACCCCCCAAAAAATTCCCGATCTTCATCTAGCTGAACGACACGACCAGTCCGGATAGTCCATCACTTGAATTTGTACCGGAGGCCTCGAGCACCGATCCAACAACGGATCCAACCGGAACCGCCGGCTCCCGTCCAAGTTCACCCGATCCCGTTGTGGTGAACAGTTCTCGGGAAACCCTTATCAGCGGTTCGGCAGCCTCGGCGGCGGCAATGATGGCCAAGAGTCCACAGCGTGAAGATGCTGCACCCAAGGAGCTGCAGGACCGGCGCAAGTCCATGTCCTGGAAAACGTTCAATTTGAAGCGTCAATTATCGAAAGTCAATATGAAAATCGGTGGTATGAATGTCAACACCGATCTGGAGTCGCTCAAGAATAGCTCCATTTTCTACACGCCCAAGGAGGCGTCACCAGATGGCGTTATGCCAACACCGCCGCCGCCGCCAACCGAAGAGGAGACGTCGGCCGAGCTGAAGGAAGATGAAGCTTTGGATGAAGCCGAAATGGCAGCAGCAGCAGCAGCACCATCAGCATCGCCGGCGGTGCGCGGTAAATTTCGATCCTCTACCACTGATTCGCCGGATGAAGGGGCTAGCTCAAGTGGCGTTCGTCGCGTGGACTTTGAGCAGATGACATCGGCGGCGGTGGCGGCGTCGTCAGCGGTGGAGGTGGAACGGCCCAATAATCTGCCTTTGGCAGACTCACCGGCACCCGTTCCACTAAAGCCAGCCCGCCAGAAATTCAAAGAAAAGGCACGCGATCAACGCCTATTATCAGTTCCAAATATCAAGTATCAGCCGCGGGATTTGCGTGGCGGCGTGCGAATCCTTAAGAACGATGTCTCCCCGCTGACCAGCGGTGGCGGTGGCAGCGGCCCAAGTGGAGGTGGAGGAGCAGGTGGTGTAAGCGGAGGCGCCAGCGGCGGTGGCGGAGGCAAAAAGATACGTAAGTATGGCCCTCGCCGAAGGATCACTACCCAAAAATCCTCAACCCCTTACCTCCCCCCAAGAATAATATATATTAAAAAAAAAAGAGCGCTTCCGAGACGCTTGCAATATTTGCAGCGGTCTTAACCCCCATTTCTTCTAACAAAAAAAGAAAGTAAAAAAAAAAACAAATTAAATTAAACGCGCAGAGCGAGCGAGCGATTTCTTTGCGTGATCGCTAGGCAGGCAGGCAGAATGTGGATGTGGAATCCAAATCGGACTCCTGGAATCGGAGAGCTGAAATACCCACCCATTGGGATCGAAAATGTACTGTGTTTTGGCGGTTAAATGTAGAGATTTCAGCATTTTGCTGCTCTTCAAAGGATCATCAAATTAACTCCAAAATTTTCTTTACTTAGTAAAATAATATATATAGTTTTCCTAAAGAATTCTACAAGTTCAAACGCGTCTAAACACAGTATAATTTTCCTTCAATCGTCGTTGCAAAATATTTACCTTTCTCTTACTCTCTCTCACTCTCTGTCTCTCTCTGTCGTTTCCGTTTCTTCTCGAAAATACTTTTATCCCCCAAAAAAATGGCGTTTTGTCGTCGCTTCTGGTTGGGTTTATGGCTTTCCCTTCCTTCCCTCTTTATGTGTTGTTCCTTTTGCTTTTTGTTGCTTTTAGTTGCTGCTACTTAGCTAGTAGAGAATAGCAAAAATAAATGAGATGAAACTACTGTAAACATAGCAACCCTGTTTCCCCCAAAAAATACAAATTACAGCTAGAGCGATGTGCAAAAACAAAAAAAATACAATATCTAAATCTAGAAATGCAAATGATACCAAAAAAAAAATGAAAAAATCCGATGCTTCTTATGTTAATTTTGTTGAAACGAAAAACCGAAACCAAAATTGCATTTTGTGTATAGAGCCTACTTTGTAGAGTCCTAGCTAAACAAACAATGACAAATAACAATAAAAACCAAGTAAAAGTAACCGTAAATATATATATATATATATTATATACATATATATACTTATACATAAATGTAAACGAAAACCAACAACAAAAACTAGAACAGCAATCTTCAGCAACCACAATTGTGATGAAATAATAATAACAACAACAACTTTACTGCAACCAACAACAACAACAAATTCACATATGCACCCAATCCAAACCAATACAACAACAAACTAAATTACAAAATAAGAAACAAAAAAAAAAAACAAATACCAACATCTTTCCAAAACTTTTTGCCAAAAATGTCTTATTCTATGCTTCTTCTTCTCCCCTCAATACCTAGGCAACGGATGCAGAAGACCTGCAATACAACTGCCTTTATGTGATTGTGTGGAAGTTCTTTGGTAAATCATTTAACAACCACAACAACATCAACAACACCACAACCTGTCACCAGTCACCCCACACTCAGCAACAACAAGACACACTAACAAGCACCATCATCATACCCACATACAATGTGTAACTATAAAGCTCAAACTCTTGAAACTAACTAACCAACTAACTACTTAGTATGCAAGACACGAAATCTACTTTTAAGCTTAGAAATTAAATGTTAACGCGGGTGCTGTAAGCCAAACACACATTCGAAAAGTTTAAAGGAAAAAGTTTCACCAAACACCAATCACCACACACCACACCACACCAAACCACACAAAAACTCACCACTCAGTCTGTGTATGTGCACTGTGCAAAAATGAAATGGTACATTTTCATGAAATGTAACCAAAATCGAAATATCAAAAATGATATAAACAATGTTGATTGTTGTACGTTCAATATTCCTGTGTCTAGTCTATAAGTTCCAACTCTCGAGCATACATACACACACACCGATACACTGAAAGAAACCTCAGTGTATATGCCGATTCCCTGTGTACTCTTCTGATTCTACTTATCTGATCTTCGCATTTATAGAGAGAGTTTGATTAAGCTTGAGGCTGTGTGCTCCTATCAATCGATTTTGGCCCCGAATCTCCTCCCTAAAGCCCCTCCTGGTTGTCTCTATATTCTATCGTAGCCCTTGGCTTCGGGTATCGATAACTTGGGTTATTTCGATGATCTTTTTTTTCTCTTGTTTCGTTTCTGTTTTCTATATTCATTTGAAAATAATTTACGTTTCGATTGTTCCGTTGAATGTGTGTGTGTTTTGGCTATCGATAAGCAAAAAAAAAAATTTACCGTTGCCTTTGTTATCGTCATCGTTTTCGCTTATCGCTTTTCTCCAATGTCACCACATTTGTATACTTAAAACCACTTGTAAATATATATAAAAAAGAAAGATCTGACCTCTAAGCTAAATCATATATATATGCATATAACCGAATACTTTTGAATCGATTGTTCATATTTAATACCAGCTAATATATCCACCCGCATACATATAAACCACATGATGTCTACCTCTATGTTCTTAAACAGAGATTTGAAAACCCACAGAAAGTTTATTCGCTCTACTCTAAACATACATATATCTCTCTAAACTCTCTCTCTCTTTCTCTCTCGCATTTAATCATACTTACACACACTCACACATATATGCCATAAATATTATATTCTATTCGTATTCCTTGTTATGATCACCCTAAGTAAATATTACCGTGTTCTCGTGTTTTTTATTGTGCCTCTTCTCATATTTTAATGTCACTGTCAATCGATGTCACCCAACAAACCCAAATGCAACGACTGCCTACGTTTCTCGCTGTGTATTCGTATTTGTGTTGTTATCGAATATTATCGATAATTCGATATTTTTGCACTTATCACCGAAATTCAATAACCATTCAACGCTTTTGTATTTGTATTATATCTAAAAAAAAAAAATACTATGTATTAAATCGTGTTTGTTTTGCACTCGAATTAACGATTACTGTCTTAACGATTAACGATCAACGATGACCGATCAGCAGACACTGACAGTGATCGCTTGCCAACTGAAGACTTTGATTTTGCCTAATTTACCTATGTACATTATTTTCCCTATATATATATTTTTATTTAATTCAACATTCTTTTGTGTATCTCAAACTCTTCTATCCTAGAAACACCTCTTTCTCTTCAAAAAGAAACGAGTTAAAAAGACTGATATTCTAAACAAATTAAAGCGTAAGTTTATCATTTGTTTGTAACTATTTCAAATCGTCAAACGAGCAAATTGTGTGATAGACTCGCAATGAGTTTTAGAAGAAATAGAGATAGAAATGTAATTACAGAGAGCTTCTTGAAGATATATGATTTGTTTGATTTAGAACTTTTGCTAGAAAATTGGCTGTAGTCGTATTTGAAGTTCTGTATTCTGTAAATCGTTTCTCCAGGTCTTTAGAAAATATCACGTATTTACGATACAAAAAAATATCAAGTATACGACAAGTATACACAAATCACGTATTCGACACGTGTACAAAAATGCAAAAATTTTTATTTGAAATGTTAAAAAAAAAATAGAAAAATGTCTAACGTAAATTTAGGTTAAATTTAGAAAAATTTGTTTTTGTTTTAGTTTAAATTTATTCTTTCGCTTCTTCTTTTTTTTGATAACAAATTACAAGCTTTGTCTTTCAGTGTTAGCCAGCGTTCACTGTACATTAACCCCACGTTGCTATTCGTTTACGTTTTTCGCACACTCGTTGGTTTCCGTTTAACCCCTATGTTGAGCGCACCTCTCGCAAGAGATCGCCACAGGACACTCACAATCACGTACGCACAACCCACACACACACACCTACACCTACACACACACGCATAGCACAAAATAACTGAATAGAAAAACAACAAAAAATAGAAAACTGCAAAAAAAAATTAAAGCAAAATATCAAAAAAGTAAACCGAAAAATGTGAAAGAGATGATAAAGACGAATTAAAATGGACATTCAATCATTTTGTGCATTTATCTTTCTGTCTCTCTCTCTCTCTCTCTATCTCTCTGTCTTTCTTCCTCTATATATAACTCTCTTTCTCTCTCTCTATCTCTGACTATGTGTGTGTATCTCTCTTTCTCTCTCCCGTGTCTCCCACAATTATTGTTTATATAAAAAAAAAAACATATTTTGCAATTGCCTCAGATCAACGGCAGCGGAGTTGCAGGTGCACAGCAGCAGCAGCAACAGTCGCAAGCGCAGCAGCAGCAGCAGCAATTGCAGTCGCAGCAAACGCAGGCGCAGCAACAGTTTACACAGCAGCAGCAGTCGCAGCAGCAACAGCAGCAGTTACAGCAGCAACAGGCCCTGTTGCAGCAACAATCGCAGTCGCAGCAGCAGATGGATGAGGCAGCAGGATCAGGATCAGGAGCAGGAGCAGCTGCATCATCATCAGGATCATCCGTTTATGGGGCAGACGATGCAGGTGCGGGTGTTGCTAGTGGCGGTGTTGGTGTTGGTGGTTTAAGCAGTGCGATTAGCAGTGGATTTGGTGGTGGATTTGCTGCCTTAAAGGTGGCAACAGAGCAACAGGTGCAACAGCAGCAGCAGCAGCATCAACAGGTGCAGCAGCAGCAGCAGCAGGAGCTGCAATCGCAATCCTTTGACGCTACTGATTATCCTTGGGGCGAATGCGGTGCTGGCGGCGGTGCTAGCGGCGGTGCAGGTGCGCAACAACATCAATATCAACAGCATCCGTATCCGCATCCGCATCCGTATCCGCATCAGCATCCGCATCCGTTTACGCATCAAACATCCGTTATACAGCAACAGCAGTCAGTGACATCGTACGAGTCCCTAAAAAAGTCCAAATCACAAGGTGGGAGCACAACCAGAGAGCACAACAAACTACTACTACTACAGTAAAAAACAATAATAACAACAACAAGCTAAAAGCAACTTCCACAACAACAACAACAATTGCAACTACAGCAACCAATACAAGCAACAGCAACAACAGCAACCAAGCTAGAACAAAAAAAAGAACTAAGATTGCATCCACAAGCATTTCTTTCAAGTGTACCACACACACACACCCACACACACTTCCACACACTCCCACACCTACAGTATACAGTTCAACTTCTCAAAGACGAACCAAAGCTCAAAAAGAAATAGTACAGTACTGCACGCTCTTGCTACAGTGAATATTAAGAAAAAAAAAAATAACTTGAACTAACTTGCTCTTGCTCTTGGTCGAATCTCATTTTGCGCGCTATTTAAATATTTGCATTTCAAAAGCTAAACTATGGGCTTTAAATATATTTGTTTAGTTTAACAATTTCTTGAAAGTTGAGCTCCTTGAAATTCCCTGGAATTAAGCTTAAAAGGTCCTCATAGGTCCTTTGATAACTCTTCAAGTTTCCCGATAAACTTTTGTGGTTTCGATTTGTAGAAGTTCCACTGTACCGCTCTCTCTCTCTCTCTCAATCTCTACAAGTGTCCTATCTGTCTCTCTCTGCACACGCACGCACACATACACGCGCACACGCACATATGGACAGCAGGATATGCACGTTGCTTGTGGCCCCGCCCCCTTTCTCCGCTCTAGTGTGTGTGTGTTGGTGTGTGTGTAAAATGTTGATATTTTTTATTTTGTTTTTAGGGATATTTTTTGTGGGGGGGTGGGGGTCGATGGCTGGAGCTGTCTGTCTCTTTCTCGCTCGATCGCTCGCCCGCTCGCCCGCTCTGTTTCTCTCTCTTTGTCTCTCTCTAGCCCTAGAACAAAAAAGGATCTAAATATGATCTTTCTCTCTCTCTCTCTCTGTCTCGCTCGCTCGCTCGCTCTCTGCTCGCTGTCTCTTTTCCACTCTCTATATATCTCTATCTCTATCTATCCTGTCTCTGTCTTTGCTACTGTCTCGCTCTGTATCTTTCGATCCTGCGCTCTCCCTCTCTCTCTCTATGCCTCCTCTCGGTATTTTGTATTTGCATTTGGCACGCCTTGAACCAAGAAAAATTAACGATATAAATTAAAAAAAAAAGAAAAGCGAATGAAATAATAATTAAACAATGAACTAGACTAACTTAAATTATAATTAATTAATTTATAACAGAACATAGAAAAGAATAAAACAAGATCCGATTTTCTTTGGATTTTGATTTTGGCAAAAACGTTAACTTTTGCATAGTCCACACACATACAAGCATACACATACTGTCACAACCATACATATAAGCGCCTAGCTAAGCACACCACTAACAGCAAGTTTCAAATCGTCATTTTTTTTTGCTTTTATTTATTTTTTCTATTTGTTATTTTTTAACTTTCTTTTTTGTTACTCTAGTGCCGCTTTCGAAATTGCACTCTCGAATCGAAAAATCGAATAATCAAACAAGAGAAAATGGCTACAGTTGCTCGCAGGTGTGCGTCAACCATTGAAAGTATTCAGAGTTTTACTTTTCGATGTTAAATATAAAAAAAAAAATTTCACACATTTTTACCAATAAAAAAAAATTGCACAAAATATTTATAAATGAAATTAAAATAGGTTTTCTTTGTAAATTCCAAAATTTTGTGATAAAAAAATCATTGAGCATTTTACAAATTAAAAAACAAAAAAAATATTAAGAAAAATCAACAAATTAAATTAAATTAATTTAAGTTGCTGAAAAAAAATTTCTAATATATTTTCTTCCATTTTGTTTTTGTTATTCAAATGGCCCTATTAATTTTAATTAAATCGTAAGGATAATATAGTCCTGCGAGCGACTGACGCTTACACACACACATATATATATATATTTAAAACATACATATACACATCTACATTGTAAACACTTGCAAATCACTTACACATATTAGGCAGCCTAGCGGTATCTTAGTGTTGTGCAGCGCA
>JAEIIJ010006488.1:0-52756 GCA_018904815.1 Drosophila ogumai
AAAAGTTTATCCATGTAAGGTTTTTCTAGGTTAACAAATCTGAAAGCTACGTTTTAAAATTTAAGATTTTTGTCAATTTTTAAAAATATTAACGATGTAAATTCTAGTACAATAAATATAATATATGTATTTACTGAAATTAAAAAAAATAATAATAATAAAACCTGAAAACTTTAAAGTTTTTAGATAATGGAGACAAGGAATTAAATTGCAAATTTGTAAGAGCCTTATTTAATCAATTTCCTTTATTCAACTTTCGATTGAAAAGGTCAAGTATTTTTTAATTTTTTATTTATTGGTTTAAGAAAATCTTACTCAACCTTAGCCTTCTTATTTTTGTTTTTCCATAACAAGTAGAAAACTAAACAAAATTCTTAAGATTTGTATATTTTTTTTCTAAAGCCTCTCATAAAATCAAATTTCTACGAACTCCCCCAAGTAAAAGTTCACCGCCACCCACAGATCCAACGCACACCTGTCAATTGCAAACCCAACGGGTGGTATAACAATCACGCCCACTGCCGTCCAGTTCCACCCCCACTCCCCCTATTAATAATTTCCCCCTCAAAACTCCTTTCGAAAGCTTTTTCCAATTGCAAACTAATCAATTGTTTGCATTTTATTGAGCAACAAAAGGTGATTGAGGGGGTGGGAAAAGGCTTGAGTTCGACCTTTTGTGATTGTTTTTTATATTTGTTGTATTTTTTGTTTTCTTCCATCCAACTCCTTGTGCCTTTTGTTCCGCGGAGTCTAATGGTTCATTCATCCGGCGCTCCTTGGCTTTGTCAGCCATTATTTCATATTCCCGCAGGAGCGAAGGGAACGAGGTCTTGATTAAAATTAAGGAGAGCATTTGCCGATTCGACAGGTTTTTCAATTATTTGAAAACACACACAAAACACGGCAGCGGCAGAAGAGATTTTCTCGAAAAGCTGGCAGCATTATTGTTGTTGCTGTCGCCTTTTGTTCGCACTGTGTTGTTGGTAATTCAAATTTCCAGACAGTAATTAATGACAGTTACAATTTCAATTAAGCCCGCGCGCAGCCCAGAATTGTTTTCTATAACATTCACTTTTATAACATTTTATTTTATTTTCCCCACTCATACATATACTGGATTTTTTGCCTTTGTTGCGCCTTTGTTTTTTGTTTGGCGAATAAAATAAATGGCAACGCCAGCGGCGACGGCGTCTGAAACTGAAGAGCCTCTCCAACAGTTGCCAGTCCCAGTCGCGCCCTCTCGCTCGCACCGGGTTGCCCCGTCTCTTTCGGGCGCTCTAGCTCTGTCTCTATCCGTGGTGAAAAAGTAGCTTTCGCGCCGCCATTTTTTGTGGCGCCTTTGTTTATGCCACAGTTATTTTTCCACCGCTTCCGCCTCCACGGCCATCATCTTGCCGCTCTTTTTGTGCTTTTTCTGTTTGGCAATTTCTCATAATGAGCGGCGGCCCTTGTTGCCGTTGAATTATTCATTTAATTGAATGTTGGCTTAACTTTTTTCAAGTGCAAAAAACTTTGACATTTTGTGTAAATGTGGCAAATGTTTGCTTTTGCTTTTTGTTCTTATATTTTTATTTTGTTTATTTAAATAAATTGCCTTTGTTTGGTTTTGTTTTGTAATAAAAGTTGGAAACATGTTATTTGGGATTATTAATGGTGTGGAATAGGTGTAAAGTCAGGCCTACTTATAATTTTCTTAAGAACTTAAAGCAAAGATGGTTAAGCAGTTAAAGGAAAAATCAAAATGTAAATAAAATATAATATAATTATTTATAAAAAATGTTCTTTGTTTGATTTTGGGACTTCAAGATTTTTATTATTATTGTATTATTTTTTTTAAGACTTTAATGCTTAGTTATATAAATACTGTAACAGAAAAAATCTTTCTATGTCAATATACCCTTCTACATTTATACACTAAAACACAATACTAATAACCACAATTTTAAATAAATATTATTGTAAATATAAAAACACCTACAAAACTAGACCCTTAACCTGTAAAGGACAATCCCTGCTTATTATTTTCAACATCCTGGCGTATGACTGCCAATCCTGTGTTGTCCCACTCTGCCCCAATTCCACCTTGGCCACAAAAGAATTTCCCGGGCTCCCGTCCCCGGTCAGCCCCTACTTTCCACCCGCTCTAAACAAACTTAACAAAGACTGCAACTGACAGCAAATATTACTAAGGACGAAAGGACGAGCGAGAGGAGCTGTCAATTCGCATAATGGATTTGCCAAAAAGCGAACCAAAAAAAAAAAAAAGAGAAAAATGTGAAAGGCGAACAAAGGCTTTTCAGTTCCACAATAACAGGAGGGAAAATCGAAGGAAAATAATTCGAAATTCAAGTTTGCTTCTAAATTGTATTTAAGTTTTCTGTCTCCCATCGATATGTTTACTCAAAGGAAAACAAGAATGAAAGCCAAAGGTAAGTGAAAACGTAGCGGCTGTGGGGTGAGGTTTGGCGAAGAGTCCTGAAAAGTACACCCCCCAAAAGTACACCCCTTTCTTTGTTGGCATCCTTCAGATGCAGCGAGTTTCCCCGTTGTTGCTCTTTGGTTCGCTCAACTGGATGGCAAGTGAGTCGCATTTAATTTGCCTTTGTTTTGCCACAAACAATGGCTAAATAAAAATGCAAGAAAAAGTCATTTAACGAGTGCTTGACTGGGGAAGAGTTGTGGGTGGATAGCTGGCAGGGGTAACTCCTGTTTTTTATTAAAAAATTGCACGGAAATCATGAGAAAACCCCTCAAAGTTCAGATCGATAATGGCCAAGATGAGTTTGTCTTTTGGTTTGGATTCTTTATTGTTATCACTGTTATGACAGAAGCCACTGATTAGTCCTCCCCCCAATCTCTATATAGGATTCTCATCCAATATGCATGAGCCGATCGAAAAAGGTAGTCCCAAGAACTGGCATTGTTATGGTAAAGAACTCTCCTGTCAGCCGCCACGTGTCGGGGGGAGACGCATTGAAATTGAATTTACTACACATCAAAGCACTGGAAAAAATATAGTTTCAGGTTTCTGGATTATATAGGATTTATATATATGTATTTATAAATATTTTTGAAATGTTTAATCTCCTAGTTTAAGTTTTAACTTGAATCTTTAACCTTGAAAAAGGTTTCGATTTTTGTTTAAGATTGCATTAAACTTTGTCTCTATTGAGGCTGTGCTGGCAGAGGCAGTGCAGAGAAATGGTCAAACTTTACAAAAAAATAAATAAAACTGGTTTTTAAATGAACTATTTTTTCTCAGTGTCCCCGCTGAAAGACCTGAAGACCCGAACCCAAAGTGCCGATAAGACTTGCGTGGGATTATCCGACGCCGTTCTGAGCCCTCCGAAAAGTAAACTACTTAACTTTGCAACTAGTTAAGCGGGTGAGAGACAAAGCCACCAGACAGCCGGCCGTGATTTGGCGAATCATCTTAAATCGGGTGGGTGGTGGCCTGAACTTGGCCCAAGGCCGAACCCAAACCCCTTCTTCGGGCGTAATCAACAGCTTCCTGCACGGCTCTTCCTGATCATTGTTTGACAGCCGCTTGTCACTTTTGACAGTTGCGTTGAGTGGCGGGCGTTTTGGTTTGTCATTGTCATTGTACAGTTGGGTATTACGTTGATTAGTTTAACTTGCATAAGATGGAGGGAGGGAGGGGCGAGGGCTAAGGAGTGAGTGGGTGCGAGAGATTGGCAGGTCGTGTGCCGCATTTTAATTTCGTTTTGTATTTTCATATTGCCCCATCCTTTGTGCGCAGATTATACACATTCCGAATGGAAGGAACGTTGCCACCAGATAACTGAGATTTTCGTGGCTTGTGTTACACAAAACACACAAAAAGAGAAACTGAAGTGGGCTTTGCATGGGACTTGAATAGTTTATTTGTTCAGGGAATATAACAGATTTTGAGGAAGCCATTGTGGCTCTTACTATGTGTGGGGTTGGGCTTTCTTGGGAGCCTATGAACCCTATGAAGTGGATATGAAATAACAGAGCTTGTAGGATATAAATATTATTTTTATCTAGATTATAAGGTTTAGAATTTGACCTATTATAACAATATTCGCGTACTATTTTAAATAGAAATTTAAACTAAAATTTTAACAAAATTGATTTAAACCATTGATTTTCCTGGCGAAAACATCTCTTAACTAATTAATGTATAAATCTACCAAATTAATTTTTGTTTAGATTTATTTTGAAATATTTTATATCAAATATAATTATAATTATGGTATGTGCGTTATGCGAAGGGGCACAAATCTTTACTTTGCCCAATTAGCCTTTTTTCTTGTTTATACTTCATTTAAAAAGTTTAGTGTTCCCAATCAGCCTTCTTTCTAGTTTTTTCTTCCTTTAAATAATTTAATAAATATTTTTTCCAAATGATTATAAATATTATTAACAATATTGTAGGCAACATTATGACAAGAGCTTCTTAAAAAATTATATAAAATCATTCAAAGCTTACCCAGTCTCTTGGATATTTCCGAATTGTGCATTTTTGGATTATCCTGAGCTATTTTACGTCTCTGGAGTCTCGACCACACCATAAAGGCGTTCATGGGTCTCTTTATATGCTCCTCGTTCTGACGTTTCGTTGTGTTCTGGATCATCAGGCTGAAAAATACATCGCTGCAAGATGAAAAAAAAAATCAAATAAGAACTTAGATAGGTAACCAACGATTTGTGTAATAAATTTAAAGAGGGCTCTCCAAATCAATTACTCGAATCTAAAATCTAATCTATCTAACATAAAAAAAACACATTCTCAAGAATACATTCCTAATGACACCTCATCTACCTTCTTCATCAACTCACCTGGCACTGCTGCCGCTGTTCATGAGGCTGCCCATATTCTGGTGCAGATTGCTGATGGGCGACGCCTGCGAATTGTGGTGCAAATGGGCGGCTGCTGCGGCGGCCATCACGCTGCTGGAGGCCGGAGCACTGTGGTGGCTATTGGCTGATCCACCAGAACCAGAGCCCGCACCGCCGCCCAGCTGGGAGCTTCCGTTGCTGGCGTGCGGCTGGTGAGACAGCGACAGCGGCTGGCTGTGGTGCGATCCGGAGGAGGACGACACCGCCGGCTGGCTGCCCTGCTGCTGCTGTGGCTGCTGACCCGAGGAGTGGTGCTGATGCAGCTGAGGGTGATGGTGCGCCAGGTGGAGCGCCGAGTGGGGGTGCAGACTCAGGCCGGCGGAACCGTTGGGCGAGCCGTTGCTGCTGTTGCTGCTGCACGGATGGTGCTGAAGCTGCTGCTGATGCTGCGGCGACTGGTGGGCGTGGTGGTGCTGGTGGCTCAGCGAAAGCTGCTGGCCCGAGTGCAGGTGGTGCGAGTGGCCTAGGTCCGACTGCTGCTGCTGCTGCTGTTGCTGCTGCTGGTGATGCTGGTGGTGCTGCTGCACCGCCGCCGCCAGTTGTCCAAGGTGATGGGTTCCACTGCCGGAACTCAGGTGCGACTGAAGGGGGTGAGCGAGCGATAGGCCGGTGAGCGACAGGTGCGTGGACAGACGTTCCATCATATTGCAGACGGAGACGGAGCCGGGCTAGCTCGGTGGCTCAATATGTGGCCCTCGAGCCGGTGGGCGGACTGGTGGGTGGTGCTGGAACTTGTGGAGCTGGAACTGGTGTTAAGTTTATGGTGCGTTGAGCTGTGGGAGGATTAAAGGAGGTTTTTGTTTAATAATTTTTAGGTAATTCTGTTTAACACATTTCCCAATATTTGTTAAAGATACATTTCTATTTAAATACAAGTTACCACCTCATCTACTATCTATAGAATCTACAGATTCTTCTAACCTTTCGGCTAACCTAATGGCTTGGAAATCTAGCCAGAGAAACCATGCAAATATCCTACTGCAGATGGCACATTTGCCGGGGGATAATGCCAGTCAAATAGCCCAAAAATAACCAAATGGAATGTGCTCATGTGGGAGAAGTACTTGGACTCACATCGGGCATATGTCCTCGGCACGCCCGCACTCGATTGCACTCGAGATCCTGGCCAGACGGGGGAAGGCCTCATCCGAATCTGAAGCCGAAACCGAAGGGGACCATTAAACAAATTGAAAGCGTTTAGCCGGACGCTGGCTTCTTGACCCTTTTCCCTGCTTCGCCGTATTTAACACGTTGCGGAAGGAGCTGGGGCATCAAGTGGACCACGTAAATCCTGCTTATAATGCACGCACATGTGGTATTGAAAGGACCCAGTGCCACATGACCGGCTCAGCTCAACCCACCGTGTCCGAAACAACTGGCTTTGGGTGCAAATAAAATACACAAAAATGTAAAATGGTAAAATGGGAAAGAAATGGGTTTCAAGTGTTTCGTCGCATAATGAAAAGGATGGACGACGTCGTGGTAGTCGTCTCATTTGTTGTTGTTATTGTGCATCCCGCCCGATTTAAGGGTTGACATTTGGCCCACACAATGGGCCCAGTTCCTGGATAGTGGAGTGAGCCAAGGTTCGAGTTCCATTTCGGTCGAGTTGAGGTGGCAACCGCCAGCGTTGCTCGCAAGTGGTCTCTGGGCCAGGAGTCCGCAACTCCGCTCGGCATTGTTTTTTTTTGTGTTTTTTGTCCCCGAAGAATGGGGACAGACGACATACTTTTAAAAGCTCGAATCAATTAGTTAATTGATTAACAATGCCCCATTAGACATGGGGTCGAGCGGCGGGAACTTGTCGTTGGAATAATTAATTTTATAATTATTTCTTTGTGGCTAGCCAGCTAATTAAAGGCGATTTGGAGAGGTGTGTTGTAGCCTTTGTTTGGGTTTCTTCTAGCACTTGTGGTATTTGTAGAACGTATTTTTCTTTAATCGAACTTTTCAGCTGTATTGAAGGAGCTATTTTAATTTTATTTTGCGAAGAGAATGAGAGAAAGAGAACAAATGTTTTGTTTAACCAAATAAACCAATTTAACCAAGTGTCTAAAATATATTTGGTTAACTTTATTGTTAGAAATATTTTAATATCATATATATTTGTATAAAAACCCTAAAAACCCAGTTGACATAACTGAAGCCATTATATTCAATACATCTGTTTCGTATATAAAGCTTCTAAAATTATTTACCCTTAATTTATTCATTTATTTTTCTCTCTTTCTGTCTCAATGTAGAACAGAGAGCAATTTTATTAAATTTAATTAAGTGCTTTGTATTTTTAGACTCAATATTTACTCAGTCGAATGGAGAGGAATTTCCACAATCCATAAATAAATAAATCCTCAAAGATAAATACTTTAAAAAGGTTTTTATATATTTATATATTTATTATATAGATTTTTATATATCAAAAATAATTTAAGCAGATAAAAAAGAAAAAAAAAGTTAAATAGTTTACACAGTTATAATTTTAGCAGTAATAAAGTTGTTGATTTTTTTAAACTCTTCTCGGATCCAGCTTATCTGGAAGATATTGTTTACAAATTTCCACCTATCGCTGCCCACTTTTAAAAGTGACTGAACTTTGTCTCGACTTATTTTTTATTTATCTTAGGGATCCCACTTATATTTCTCACTGAGCCCACCATTTTGGCCCTGTTTGGTCCAAGCCCTGCATCGTGGTCAATAACTTGCCTTGCGCTATGCCAGGCGACATCTGCACTGCTTCCGGGCATTACCCACTTGGTGTTAAAGTAAAAATTGCCCAGGCATGCGTATTAAACATGAAATTTATTTTAAAAGAAAGAGAGGGGCAGAGAGCGGAAGAGGGACATGCATATTTGTAATCCTTATGGAGTGCAAACAAATTTCTGTATTGTCAAGTTGCCTTACTTACTCTTGCTCCTCTTTTTCAATTCGGTTTTGAGGTTGATGCACAGAGAGAAATTCCAGAGAAAAAATTACTTGACTTCGTACTATCTTTTGTGGATTATGAATATAAAATTTTAACTTTATTTAGGCTTGGAACATAAAGAAAAAAAGTTGTTCTAGTGAAGGTATAAAGTTGAACTTAACCGTGCAATTACCATTTTCCCCTCAATTATTAAAGTATAAGTATTAAAAGCTGTGTTTAATAAATATGGTATAAATATATTCAGCAGGCAAAAGGACCATAATTTTTAAAAACCAATAAGCCACTAATTAAGCTATAACTATTAATAATATTAATAACATTTAACAGAGCATATTTAAACATTTTAAAGTTACAACTTGTTCTGTAATTATATATTTCGAATTATATTAAATATAAGCAACACATATAAAATTTTCCAACTATTTTTAATCACCATCAAGACTCAATAGAGCTACCTTTTCCACAGTGTAGTGTCTGATGGCAGTTGCAGTTTCAGTTGCACCACAGGGCCCCCATCCGATTCGACGGTTGCACCACCAGCTGTGCACAAATTGCACTCCAGATATTTTTATTTGCTGTGAATATGGCAGCTCCTCCTTTCAGTCCCTCCAACAACATATAGACAAAATGTTTCCCAGATATTTATTCGTAACGGAAATGTACCCGTTAAGCCTTAAGCGCGTGGGTCTTCTTAGGGTGTTAATCTAGTAGTAGCTTTAATAGATAACCCACCAGACACTTTATGTCCGACTCTTTCTCATGGAAATCTCTGCCCAGGGCCGTTCCAACCGTCCCTCTGTTTCGTATCGCAGTAGGAGCGAAATTAACCCGCCGGCCACTTGAGTTTCGGGGGCCATGCCATGCCATGCCAGGCATTCCCCTACCCACTCTTAGCCCCCTCCCAGTTGGCCTTGTTGTTGCTGCTCCTCGTTCATTTGTTCATCCGTTTGTTGGTGTGTCAAACAAGAATTATGATCGGCTTAGCCACATGCTGAGCTCGAGAGATCTCTCCCCCGGCCAGATTCCTCGCCGGAGGAGAGGAGTCTCGCAGTCTGGAGTCTGCAGTCTGCAGTCTCTGGTCTCCGATCTTCGGGCTCTCAATACAGGTAGAGCTTTAAGTGTCTCCACTTTGTGTTGAAATGTATCGCGTCTCTGGGCATCCATCCGAGCCCCCAGCCGATGCTCCATTCAAAAGTGTCGTCTTGGCCGCCCGCTGGGATCGGATCTTCTCAGGGCCCTAAGCCGCTGGGCCCCCTAATGTTTGTAATTAAGAACTTTCACACTCGCAACAATCGCCTCGTAAACGTACGAGTATATCCAAGCATCTTCCCCGGTTTAGTGTCAAGTTTGTGCCAAGGGCAAGTCAGAGGGAAAATGATACAAAGTCAACCACATATAGAGCGAAGTTTTGTTAAAACCAAATTCCAAGATGGTAGGGTATAAACTATCATTGAGCTTAAGATTTTATCGTTAATTTGTTGTATGAAAACAATTATGAAAATAATTAGATAGAATATCGAGAAAAGCAATTGTCAAAATTAAATGTAATATGTTTTACAGCAGAAAATAAAAATGAACATAGAAGCAAATCATTGCCCTTTAAACGATATCGATTTTATTATAAAATAATGATCAACAATTTTTATTAGTGAAATGTTTCCTCTGTCGAAATATCATTATTGAAACTTTAAGTATTTGTAAACATTCTACACGCACTGTATTGACTCGTTAGTCTGGTCTTTGGGCACCACTGTTCTAGGACTCATCTATTGGATAAATAAATTAGGAGCCTAATCTAAAAAAATTATCTTAGAAGAGCTCAGAATGTTATTTTAAAGATTTGAATTTTCTAAAAAATATTACAATTATTTTTTTTTTTTATATTGGATAATTTAAAGTTAATTATACATTTTAATTATTAAAAAGGCCACATAAGAACCCCTATAGGTGTAGGTATTCCAAAAGTCCCATACAACCGAATATTAATTAGAATTCTTGGCCAACCCCACTGTTGTTTGAGCTGAAATGTCGTTTTTGTGCAAATTTAATAAATAAATAAGATGGCCGAGACAATAGCGTAAAAATATTCGATTGACATCTGGCTGTGTTTTCATTTGGTAGCAAAATAATTTCACAAAACTCTGTTTGCACAATTGTGTTTGGCCTTCATCAGATATTGGCTCAGTTTTTTGTGTGCTCTGGTCCAAAGTCGAATCATTTATGCGAGGGGGGCACGTCACAAACAATTCAAATGTTGTCACAAATGTTGGGTAAATATTAATAAACATACTTAGTTTTCCCCTATTTCTGCCACTACTATTTGCTCTAATTGCGTCATTTACAATTCTCTGGGGTTTTTGACTCTCTTCACTGCAGCTTTTTCACATTCCTCGAGTCGGTTTTCAGTTATAGTTCGAAATTAAGTTAACCAAACAACCTCTGAATGCCTCAATTCCCACTCGGGAAAAGAAAAAGAGCTTGCTTTAATTCAAGTGGAAGATCGAAAGCAAAAGTAAACACACCTCGAGTGGCGGCATAAAGATTCCGACAATGATTGGGCAGAAAATAAAGAGAGGAAAATCCTGAAATTATCCAAACAATAAAATCTGTTGATTCTTCTTGTATCTTAGGCACTCAGACGCGTTTTGTGCTGCTCTCTCCATGTTTACCTAATTGATGGCCAAGAAAAGTTGTTTAAATTGCGGCTCGAACGGCAGTGAATTAAATCCAGCCCAAAAAAAGGCGGCAAGGTTTTTATAATTGATTTATAACATTCGAATTAATTTTGATTACTATGGATTTATGTGAAAAATTTTATTTTCACCAATTTTAAATCTGAGAGGAGGTATCTTAATTTTATTTCGAGATAATTGCTTTTTACCTATTTATTCAAACCTATTATACCACAAAATAGTGTATGAATTAAATATTGAGATATTGTTTATAAATAATTTAAATAACTTCTTTTAAAGATTTCATTTTCATTTAAAGGTTTCGGAGATTTAAAACCGTATATAAATTGTATAATATTTCCAAAATATCTCTTGCTTAACGCTATATTTTCTATATCATCATATAGTTGATAAAGCCACAACTAACCTTGAAAAGTTCTGCATTTCCTTGGACTTTTCCGTTTTCCGGCGTTCAAAATCAAAAATTCGATGGCGGCATATATTCGAAATATACTACCGAATCATCTGGTTAATATATGTTTATGGTTTGTTGTTGGCGTTTATGAATTCCACTCTCCGGATCCGCCATAAAATGTTGAATTTGTTGACTTTTACGATGCTGAGCCGTTGCCGTTTTGTAACCGAACACTTTACATATTGGATATCACTAGTTTATGTTGATTTGTGTTGTGTTTGCTTTGCATTCATTGATAAGATACCTATACAGCCTGCTGTATTCTTCGGTTCTGCAGACAATGGGGCCTGTTTGACGTCAAGTTTAACGAGAGAAGTAAGTAGCTTAGGGGGGATTTATTTACTAGATTTATGCATTATTTTGACTCGCATTCGTGTGGGTTTTTGTGAGCACTTCAGTTGGTTCTATAAGCACACCGTTTTGTTTTAATCACTCAGTTGATATTGTTATTAAACTAGTTTTTTATAAACCCGGTTGATAGTATTAACTTGTGATGGTCAGTTTTCACTTTTTTTTTTAGCACGGGGTCCGCGAAAAGTTTTCGCTTTGATTGTGTCTCCTTGCGGTGCGGCTGCTACTGTTATTTTTGCCTCTTGCCACGAGGGGGCTTAACCGTCGCTAGCTGGCTGGCTGATCGGCTCTTGTTGGCCAAGTTGGCTGTGGCTGGTGGCTGCATCTAAGCGCGCTTTGGCGGCTATTCAACGGATCCGTTCCGACGCGTAACTAAAAACTTGGCGCGCGCTCTCTTCAGATACCCACGAGCCAAAAACGGGTCTTTCGGGCGACGGGGCGTGGCAGGTGGGGCCGTGAGACAGCTGCTATGTAACATTTTTGCTCCACACACACACACACACACACACACACACACACACAAGCACCCCCAATCCTCTCCGCAAAAGCTTGCATTCTCTCTCGCTCTGGCCATAACTTTTTTTGTGGGAGCTTTCTTTCTTATTGGTTTGTTAAATATTTTTCATAAAGAAACTACATCCACAACAAGCCAAAAGAGAGTGCTGCGTTTCCTTGTATTTGTGAGAGAGAGAAGCCCGACTACCAGGTGACATTTCGTTGAAGAAAAAGGTAAAAAAAAAAACGAAAGAACTGACGCACCACGAGAAAAAAGAACCCCACATTAGAGCAACAGAGAACGAGCTACCGAGAGACCGAGAGGGAGCTCAATAAACACAAGCAGGTGTTGCGTGGGCGTGCGAGTGAGACAACCAGCCTAGCTGCTGGCGGCTGCTGCCTTTTCACTCTGACCCGCTTGGACCCATGATGGGCGTTTCCAATTGGAATGCTTCTGGTTGGGGCAGGCTTCGTGTTACATTAAATGCCAACTGGAAAATCGTGGTGGGGCTTTGGGGGCCGGGAATTCGGCCTGTTGGAGTGAGCTTTTCGGGGAGCTTGCCGTTTATTTACCGCTTTTGCTTAGAGACCGGCGGATAGAGCTCCAAAAAAGAAGGGGAAAAGCAAACTATCGAAGCCAAAATCAACTAATCTTAATGGACATTTATTTCTGAATCGAACTGTGCAGATCTGAGCCTGACACCTCTTTCGCCCCGCCACTGCGATCCGCCTCCGGCTAATTTCTGATCACAAAATGGTGGATATGTTGGTCATGGTTGGGGTAGCAGATTGGTGTTCTTTGGGGTCATATATTGTTGGATATATTTATTCTAGGATTGAAATTATAATTGATAATAATTAAATTTAAAGAAATGGTAAAAGAAAATAAGAAACAATTCTATTATCTGAGATTTTCAAGATTTTAAAGGGACTTAGCTAAGGTTTAGGCTTGGTAAATTAATTATATTATAATTAACATTAGTTATAATAATTAAATATAATCTTTTAAAGCTTTTAAAGACAATAAAGATCAAGTTTAGGCTTAAAATATTTACGTTGGATTCCCATTTTGAAAATGTTACTTATTTTTATAGAGCAAAAACCTATTAGGTGAAATTCATTTATCAAGACCCCTTATTATATTAGATCTGCAAAAATATATGAATTGAGAAGCTAATTTGGCACCTAATAAAGATCTGGACTTACCATATAACTTAATATAATTTAACAAATTGAAAAGGATATTTCCAGTTACCTTTCTGTTAGTAAAAATGGTAAACACAAACTTTCAAGCTTCGTATTAGCCTTATATCACCACCAGCAGTCCTTCAAAAGTGCCTTCCATTGCATTTCTCATGTCTACATTATGGTTTTGTTAATTCGCTTTGGTGTTCGTGTTGGTGTCGTTGCCAGGACAACAGCTTGGGACTACGCTCTCCGGACGGACTCCAACCCACCCAACTCCACTCCGCATTCTGTCGAGCTTTGTTTCAGACCATTTTGAATGACGGCTTGTGGGTGGCTATGGGTGGGCGAGGGCATTACGCAGGTGTTGCCATTGTTTCGGGGCGGTTTTTAGCGCATTTTGATTTCCATTCACTCCGGCGAGTCGAGCTATGTCGCCTAGCACTTGGGCTTCATTTTAATTAACAACGAACTAATGACAAATGCAAACAGAGCTCGTGCATGGCTCGGGCAGCAGCTACCTTCTAACACTCTAATTTAATTTGACTCTAATGACCTAAGCTCTTACCAAAGAAAACACGAGAGGCAGCGACAGGTCTGAGTTGGAGATGGACCAGAGAAAGGCAGGAAGAAATGGGGTACTTGCTGCCTTTTCGCCAATTGTCAGTCGACAATTGCAAGTTGAAAACAATGGCGCACATTTTTGCAGCTTCTGCTTCTGCCTGCTCCACAGCCCCAACTTGACGAGCTGAGGGAGTGATGAAGGGACAGGTGCAGAGACGGACAGATGGATGGATGGACTGCAACTGTTCCATTTACTTGGACTCGCTCTCTGCCTCCCTGTTGTTACCTCCGCTCCCGCACTTTATGTACTTGGCTGTGCCCATTGTCTTTCGCCCTGTCTCCATCTCCCTTACCCTAGTTGTCCTTCTCTCTCTCTCTCTCTCTGTTTCTCCGCTAGTCAGCCATTGTAATTATACACTGCTCTCACCTGAATGCCTAAAATGGCCGTAATCGCTATGGGAAGGGGTTTGTTATTCGGGGGAATATTTTAGTAGAAAGGGGATAATTAAATAAAGTGTTGGATTAGGTGTTGGAAACATTTTATTCATCGGTGAAATATAGAAAACAGTATCCCAAAATAATATTTTAAGATCTTTATAATTAAAGTATTATTATTTTGTATTTTTAAATAGCTCCAAGAAGGCTTATCTATATTTATATGTGGAGCTTATGAAGTATTTGCGGTTAAGTTGATGTGTGTTTCAATTAACCCTGTTAAGATTTAAATATATACATTTTTCTTTACACCTATATATTAGGAAATAATATAATAAATTTTTAAGTCACTTCATTATATTTTCAACTATCAAATCAATTTTAACATGTCAATGTATTGCCAAGTCACCACTCAAGTACATGAAAATAAATAGAAGCAAAGCCGATATTATTATTATAATAAAAAGACTAGAAGTCATTTTAAGTAAGCTTATATGTATCCATCTTAAAAGTAAATAAAAAAATGATGTAAGCAATTGCTAAATATAAAATATTTACCTAACAACTCACACTCAATCTTAGAGTATTCTATTTTTCTAAGCTATACCTCTGCCCTTCTGCTATATAAAGGATCCCCATGTTTCTCCGACCATTCTGTTTTGCAGTTTCCCCCCTTGACTCACCCGGGTCCACCCACTTTTTTTCGCAGTGCATTTTTGCCTTTGTATGTTTCTGTTTTCTGTTTGTCTATCTGGGCATTGTGTGTTTGTCATATTTATCATGGCAGTTGCTTTGCATTTGCCATGGCATTCTCTGCACTTGCAAAATAAATGTTAATGAGTAGTTAGACAAAAAGCGCTGACAATGCACCGACTGCAAGTTAGATAGAGAATAATGTGATGATGGGCAGGCCGATGGGGGGATTTGCCCCGTCTTGGGGCAGAAAGAAACTCGACAATCGCAGCGAAAAAATATTTCAATGGAGCTCTAATGCCCAAATCGCTATTGTTGCCGCCGGATAGGTTGCCCAGGTGGATGGGAGAGGGCTTCCACACACTCCTCCCACTTCAACTCCAACTCCTAGTCCGACTCCTGACGAGCTCCTGTCGCTTTGAATGGAAATTTTTCTAAAGACCCGGGACAACAATGGAGGGCAGAGAAGCCGCCGTCGTCGTCGTTGCCATGTAAATTTTTGCACTTTTTGTCGCTCATTAATGTTAATCAAAAAGCAGAGGGCTCGAGGAAAATCATTCAAATTTTCGGTTGTGTTTGGCAACCGCTTGGGACTTCTGAGGGAAGGTATTCTGCTCTCCCCTTTGCCGATGCGGCTTCCCACTGCCCTCGGATAAACATCAGATACAATTTCATAGGCCACAAGGCAAACAGATTTGGCTCGGAACGATCGAAGCATCGAAATCGGTATTGATCCATCGACAACCGAACAATTGTCGCAAACAAATGAGATTGCAATCGTTGGGCCTGAGTGCGCTTAATCCTTGCGAATCCTTCCAGAGACAGAGCCCCGATTTGCAGCAAATCGATAAGCGGAAAGAAGGAAAAAATAAAAAAATAAACCGTACGGAAACTGACAAAACCAAATGCAGTTATGACACACCGATTGATAGGCCAGATAGTAGATAACCAGAAACCGAAACTCGTACGGCTTCGGGGTTGCGTCCTTGGGACGGGACATGTGTGCCAAAGGTGGAGAATTTCCTCGGAAGACCATAAAAGGGAAATCTGTGTCCATCGATGCTTCCAGAAATAATCAGTGGCAACTGGGGAAAAGGATGGGAAAGATGGAACTACGTTTTTGGTTCTTAAACTTTAGTGAAATTGAATATTTGGAGAAAAATGTTTGTCTAAAAGAAATAATAAAATAAAAAGCAATTAATTCTATTTTTTGAATAACATAAGTAAGAACTGCGAATATATTCACAATATTTTAAATACATTATATATAATAAGGTGCTACATAAAAATTTACCTAGTAAATAAAATACTTCTTAAAAAGGCTTTAGAATTTAACAAACATCAGTTATAAAATTTGAACTTAATAACTAACATGTTTTTAGAATTAAGGTTAATGTTGTACCTCGGCTGTAACGTATATAGTGATTATTTATTATTAAAATTAATACTTATTAATATGATTATTTACCTTGACATTGGAAACTTTTTTTAGTTGTCTGAATTTGTATCTAAAACTGTATGGATTTTAACAAAAAAGTTCTGTAGGTTTCTTTCACCATCTCCATCAGAACCTTCCTCAACCCAGACAGCCTGACGCGCTAACCAATTGATTATTGGAGCTACCTTCAGACCTTTATTCAATCAAAATGCTAAATCATGGCCTCGCAGGCTTACAAACAAAAAGGAAATACAGAATCCAGTTGGTCAATGTTCCAGACATGTGTATAAAAAACAAGAAAAATGGTTTTGGAATGGTCTTTGCTAATGGACAGGCCGTTGGATGTCTGGGGTAGTAGCCTTGGTCAGGACAGACTGCCTGTCGATCGATCGCATTCAATGCAGACGATTACGCGGCAGTAAAAGGACACGATTACCTTTGAGCTTGAGCCTGGGAAAGAATCGAAAATATTTTGTAAACTGATCTAAAGTATTTAAAAATGAGTGGCATTTCAGAGATTTGAGAGCAGGGTTTGTAATTATATAAAATATATTTTACGGGAATTAGCTGGATTATTAGAGATATTAATATTTTTTTTTATATTTATTTATTCTTTAAATTTATTATTTTAGTCTTTATATATTGCCAATAATGGATTTAGATTCTACATGCTTTAAATATATCCTTTTAATCCTTCTACTGGTCAATAAAAATGTTCTTTATGTAGAAGATGCAAGAATTGGTTTTAATTTTATAAATATAAACGTTTAACATCAATTAAAAATAATGTTAATATACTTATATGGTATATATCTTTAAAGTCTTTTGTAATAGAAATATATTATATTTTTAGCCATGAATTTATGAATTAATACCTACACAATTGCTTGTAAATTCCCAAATGTTATCCCCCTAAGAAACCTTTTGTAAATAAATTGACTTAAAATGTTTTTAATGGCAGCTGTCCTATAGCTCCCTTCTCATTCACTATTTAGATAAGGAAAATTCGTGTCCTGGCTGCTCACCACTTGACCTTGCCCCAGCTGAAGATGGTCCTAATGCCAGGCGTCGGCCGCACTTTGTTAGCGTTTTATTGGTGGCTCTTCTTGGACTGTTTTTCTGCTCCTGAGTATCTTCATAGATGTGCATCTGTAGATAGCTGTTCCCTGTTTCCCCTTTCGGGGCGAAGCGCATTATCCTGTCGGCCATTCGCAACGGTCGCTGCCGTTGGCCCCCGCCCGCTGGGCCATTGTCTTCCAGGCCTGAGAGCGGACAGCAGGCAGCGGGGTTAGAGACAATGACGAGGACAAAAAACACCTACGTGCCCGAATGAATCGAATGGCCAGAATGAGTCGAATGGCCTGAATGGCCTGAATGGCAGGACGCGGGCTGTTTTGCCGGTTGCCAAGACAATGGACATGCAGCAAATTGAAAATTCATTCATGTGAAACGAGGCAGGCAGGCATACGGGCGGCCAGCAAGGTGGAAGGAAGGCTGACCGACGACCGACGACCACGTCCCGACCCGGGTATTCTCGGGCATTAAAACACCTTAAAGCGGATTATAGGAATTTTGACACTTTTTCGGCGTATCCTTGGCCGAGAGTCGAGTGCGAGTGCGAGTGCGAGTGCGAAGACGTTGCGCCATTGAGAGATTCGTTCGGGACCCGAGAAGAACGGAGTCCGGCTGAAAAGAACAGAGGTGAGCTGGTATGGGTCTGTGGATTCCCTTGGGTCTGATGGTACCGCCGCCAGGTTGTCTGGATGATGCTCAATGAATTGTCGCCGCCGACTTGGACTCTTTCTCTCTCCTCATGAATGGAGGAAGAATGCCGGGCACAAAAGTCAATTACATGCATTCTCCGGACAGCCCCGGTCAGGTATTATATATTTTGTTAGATTTTTGTTATTTTGTGTCTTGTTGCGCTTTTCATCGGATTCTTTGAATTGCTATTCAGTTTTTTTCCTTTGAGTTTCCCTCACAATCTGCAAGTTGAAGGGTTTCTTGGTTCGGCCATAATATGATTTGTCTATCACTTGGTTTTTATCCTCTCGTCGGAGGCGTTAACTGGTTGGCTGAGTTAAATGTTGTTCTTTTTTTTTTGGTGTGATATTTCGCTGCAACCTGCTGAAGAGGGTTCTATCTGGAATTGGTTAAGAGAGAGAGGGATTAAACGAATAAGGCATTAAGTGCCAATTGTATCCTTGACTGGCTCTGGGAAAACATGTGAATGGTTGAGAAGTGTGGAAAAATAAATACATATAACTAATCTATTTTTCTTCTTTGTGAATTTGATTTTCTTTCAAATATTTGAAGGTGTCTCAAGTTTCTGTGTGAGTTTGTTTCTTTTATGTATTTAAAAGAGTGAAGATTTTGTAAAAATTTGCATTATCTTCATGATACTCGATTTAGATTTGGCATTATCTATATGTAAATAAGGTTGTTTCTTAATTGCACCTCTTATAAAGTACTATGGTACTTTAACCCTTTAAAATATATAAGAAAAGGATATTTTATCTTATAGAAAATATGTATAAATGTACAAGATCGTGAAATAAAAATATAATATTAAAATATAAAAGTCATGTGTAATATTTAATTTACAAAGCTTTGGCATTATAAATGTCTACAAATTTTGTTTAAAAATATTTTAAAAGGTGTTCTAGTGGTTCCTTAATGGCACCTCTTATAGGATACTATGACATTTTAACCTTTTCAAATATATAATAAAATTTATAAAAAGAAAGAGGCCAATTCAGTCTCATAAATAGTATATATAGCTCCAGGAACATCCACAGCTTTTCCTGAAATAAAAATATTAAGATGTAACGGTCATGCGTATTATTTAATTTATTTTTCTTGAAATAAACAAAGCTTATGCTAAACAGGACAGAACTATGTATATCCCCCTTTAAGAAGCCCTTTCCGGATCCGCAAAATGAAACTTAGTTAACATTTCAATCCTCAGTGTTGGACAACTCACAATGACTAGTCAGCAATTAGCGTGCCCCATTGTGATCCGTACCCACCGGGCAGCTGCCAGGCAAAGGCCACTCCAGAGACCGCGATCAAGATCGAGATCAGGATTGGTAGAGCGGGAATCTAGGAAAGGAGAAGGGGCATCGGCAGGGCAAGATCAAGTCAAGTAAATTAGCGCGCCCTCGGCCCTGGTCACGGATCCTTTTGATGATCACGATTATGATGAATTCGCTCTCGAAGAGTTACGCATCGTTTTGTGTCAAGAGTGTGTCGGCTTGATTGCTTCTGACAGCGCGCGAACCTTGGAAGGACTTCAGAAGGACAAGATACATTCAGAGGAGGCTGACTCACCCCCCGGGAGCAGCGGAATCAGCAGCTGCGGATCGCGATCATCTCGATCCCGATCTGGATGATCATCTCGCCGCCGCCGATTGCCGCCGAATGATGAACTGCCCAGGGCGACATAAGTGTAGCAATAGCGACTCTTTGTTTATTTGTTTGCGGAGGGTCATCGTCATTGCATCCATATGCAAATCAAGGCGTCTAGGCTCCTCGAATGCTGATGAGCCTAGATTGTTCCCGGTTCCCGGGCGAAAGTGACCGTGAAGAGCGCGAACCCAAAAAAGGGCTTTGATTGAATACGAATTAAAGTTGCAACGGCTTTTTAAGTTCTGTTTCAGGTTTCCGATTCCAGTTTTTGTTTCCCTCGGAACAAGTGTGCGATGGCCAGCGGAGCTTGTTACATTTTCGGACAAGATTTGGCAATTATAAGGCCACAAAGGCGAAAAACTTTCAAACGGGGCCATGGCGAAATTTAATGGCCAAACTTTGTCATTATGAACACGCGGCCAAATAAAAAAAGGCAAAGTTACAAAGAGAACAGAAGCCAACATTTAACCCTTTACCAACCCCACACTGACTACAATCGAATTTACTACAACCCAATATATATTTCTTTATAAATCCAGGAACCTCAGGAGGCGTGTCCCGTAGCCCATTAAAAATTTGCCAATTTTCAAATTTCACAAATTTTATTTTTTTCATTTTACTGGCAACGCCCAGCGATTGACAAATGTCAGGTATCGGGAAAAATCTTTTAATGGCTTCATTAAACGGGCAACTCACTCCCCTCCGGCGCTGTCACCCCATCCCATCCCCGCCCTCTTTTCAGCTGTAACCCCTTCTCTAATACGATTTGCATTTGGTTTATAACAAACATCGATTAATGGCCGTTACAAATGTTTTCCATTTGTCTGCGTGTGTGTCGCATTTTGCTCGCTTCTCTGCCCCTGCACCCCTTCCCACTACTATATAATATTCATTTTCGCAAATTTTTCATTGCTGGAAAATTTGCGTATCGATTTTGCCAACCCTTGGCATAATTTATGCCAATTTATGATACGCATCTCCGACAAAAAACAGAATCAAAATAGCTAGCCTTTTATGAAATGGAATTGAAATTGAATATAAAATGAAGGCGACTTGTGCCACAGGACAAAAATAACATACCCTGTTTTTTATTTGCGACATATGCCTAATGGTTTTTTTTGTTGCTAAATTGCCGTAAAATGAAAGCAGTCACAATTAATGACATTGGGTTTAGGATTAAGTTAAGTTAAGTTTGGAAGTTAATTAATTTTATAATGGGGTTAAAATTGTAAATAATAATGTATAATAATAATTTATAATAATTATCCATAATATTACATTTATAATCAGTTTTGAAAATATACTTATTTTGCATTCTAATAATTTTTAAAAAGCGATTGATTATGTTTTAAAATTGTTTATAATTTTATGTTTGCTTGAAATAAATTTAAATTTAATTTTCTTTAAATTGTGTATTAAATTTATATAAATTCTCATGTGCTTGCCAAGAAATTAAAACAAATCTTAGATAGACACGAGTTCTACAACTTATTATTTTGGCAAATAGGTGCGAATTCATAAAGATGTGTCAAACTATCACTTAGAGCACAATATTTTTAGCAAACGAGTCTGTACTCATAACTTGTAAATAAGATAAATCTAAACTGAAAACCCCTCATGTTCTTTAAATATGTCTTGTAAACAAGCAAGTTTCCCAGGAACTTCCTTACCCATTACACCATATCGGCTTCGATCACAGCCTATGATGATTCTGACCAGTTTCCATGGCTCATCCCAACTTCACGCATCCCAACTTCATTAAGGCTATGCCTGGCCTTGCTCTTGATTCGCGTTGTCAACTGCTGAACCCATGAATTTAATTTAATTTAATTTAAACTTTGGCCCCGTGCCTGTCAATCGGCTGACCCTTGTCTTTGTCTTATACCTGACCTCGGTCGTCGGGATCTTGCCCTTGTAAGTCGGGAGCCAACCCCTTTTGTCACCTTAACCATTTGATGAACTCCTCTCGCACTTCCGGCCAGCCTCCGGAAGGTCCTGCATCCTGCAACCCTCTCCTCGTCTCATCTGGATCAGGAATCTCCCTAGACTTGATCCCGAGCCGCTCTGCTGCCTTGTCAGTTTTGATTAGTTGAACCACTTCAAGACGCGCCAGTGTCCCGTGTGGGAATCCTGATGGGCACTCCTACCTGGCCGTAACTCGAGTGTTGATCGTTCTGCGATAACGCGATCGCTGCAATCTTGTGCAATTTTCGTTACCCATTGTCTGCCTCTCGGGGTCCGAAGTTTGTTTGGCTGCTTTTCATAATTTTCACATGACCAAAACAGCTTAAGATCAAGTTAGCCAACTAAGCTGACAGCTGGCAGTCCCCTCCTGCGATGGTTGGCAATAAAAAAAAGTGTACGAAGTAAAAAACTAAGCGAGAACGCTAATCCCTTCATAAGGCAAACTTGGAGTGTCATGTCCTATCCATTTCCATTTCTATTCCCATTTTAATTTCATTTTCATTTGTCCGGGAGCTGGGTGTTGCCCTTGGCTGGATTGTTTGCTGAAAAGTTTTCCCAAAACATTGGCCAGATAATCTGCAGAACTCGTTCGCCATGCAAATGAAGACAATTCGAGATCCAGTTCCAAGTTTACCTCACTGATGATCAATAATAATCATAATGACAGTCTTAAGTGGGTTAGTCTTCCAGACAGAGAGACACACGCTATTTGCATTTGAAATTCGAGCAGTGGCAGTGGCAGCCTTTGATGGATAGCTCGGGGTCCTTACATCATCTTCGCCCAGAGCCATCAATCAGCTTAGCTCCGGAATAGGATAGCCACGGCTTCATTACGATTATGTGCATATTTAAATGGCAATTTTTATGCCAAGATTGTCAGGCGGTAATCCCTCCCAAACCTCAAACTTTCCTTTGTCCTGGTGGTTTTCTTGGGCCCATTGTGGTTCCTTTCTCTGCCTGGATCTGTCATTAATTCCTTTATAATTTGCGCCTGACTGACCAACTGAAAGAGCTCCACCTACACTCCAGCTCCGATTCGCCCTGACAACAAACGGAGAAAAAATATGAAAGAAAAATCTGCCACAAAGGGACGGGCCACACAAAAAAGGAAACTCAAGTGCACATGAGTATTTGTCCAGTTTCTTTTTATTATTTTTTGTGTGATGGCCAATTTTTTTTTGTTTGCTTTCCTGAGCCATCAAAGCAGAAGCCAAGATGTTGCGGGTGTCCAGTCTGGCGGGGATTCCTTGGAGGGTTCTCCAGATGCGCCACTCCACCCAAGCTCACCGAAAATCGGATTAGCCTTAAGCGATTTTGGCACTTGTCCTCAATTCAATTAGGCTGCGGAGCAGGAGGCGATTTTGTGGGTGGCTGGGCTCGAAAAAGTACCTTCTCGTCCTTGGCCTGGGACCCTTTCGATGCTGCCATTTGCCGCCACTAATTGGCCACACCTTGGAAAAGGAGGCAGTTTTCCGTCCCTTCTCCGTTCTCAGCCTCATAAATTACAAGTTTGCCAATGTTCAAAAAAGTCAGGAAAAGAAAAAGGAGGCGAGATGCGCCAGGAGTCAAAGGAAAATTTAGCGCATCCCATTGCGGTGCCTTCATAAATTTCCTTTCTTTTACCCTAATTTAATGATAATGACGCAGCTACCCCAAGTCAAGGCCCATAAAATTTCAACTTACAAGCTGAGAAAATGTGTTTTCCCTGGGCGGTGGTAGCTGCTGCCCAGCCCAGTTTTTAGTTTCGAACAAGACAATAACCAGACTGGCTGACTGACCCAAAGGGCCCCGTTGACATCTTTGCTAAAAAAAAGGGATAAAAACTGTTGAGGAAAGTTGTAGCAATTTTATGGCGGCCTCAAAATGTTACAGGGAAGGACCTAAAAAAAGAGCATAGCTAATTTTATGTCCTTGCAGAGGTTTCTAATTGGTTAGAGAAAGTTAAAAGGAAACTAGAATTTTGTATTTCAGGTGAAGTTAAATTTAAATCTAATTCTAAAAGCTGAATTTCTCTTAGGTTTTCACAAATGTTCCATTTTCTATTTCTATTTCTTCGTTGAAAACTTGATTACGCAGTTGGAATTTTACAATTGTTACAATTGTTTCTCGTTAAAGATAACATAAACTTACACAGAAACGTAACAAAAGATATTTGCATTCTGAGGGCTTTTCTTTCCTTTTTTCTTTTTTGTTTTCATTTTTCTTTTTTTGTTCATTTTTTCACTTTCCTGTATCTGTCGGCTTAAAGGCGTGAAGCCCATCAAAAAAATCGTAAATATTTTGTTTGGTTTTTGTTTCTGGGCTTTGTCTTGTCTTCTTGGTCATATTTTCATATTCTATATAAGTAGCTGTGATTGATGCTTACGAACTGCTGAAAGATGCAGCGCAAAAGTGATTTGTATCTGTGAGATGCGTTCCTTTTGCCCGCAGAAAGGGGGAAAGGGTTGAGTGGATTTGCCTTCGCTTGCTGCTGTGAATTAATAATTTTCTTCTCTCACCTTGTTTTCTACACAAAATACCGACTGAAGTGGGGTGAAACACGTGGATTTACCAAATGGTTTTACAGAAAAAAAGCAGACTGGTTTTCATGGCCTAGAACAAAAAATTGAAAAATAATTCTTTAGAAAATAAATGAAAAGAAAAGCGTGTGAAATGTTGAACGTATACAATGAGACTATTTAAATAGAATATTATTATATTTTCAACAATTATTAATTTAGGAAAATGTATCTCAAAAACTTTAAGTACCTGTTAATCTTAGCGTTTTAAAATTAATATAAAAAATATTTCAAAAAAATATACAAATCACATATCAAAAGATAGTAATAGTTCCCACATTTTCCCATATCCCCATAAGTTTTTCCTTCATTTTTACAGATTTTCAAGCGACGATCGCTCTGATAAATGAGCTTACCGCTGCGAGAGTGACAATGACAATTGGCTTTTTCTCTCGATATTAAGTTGCTTATAATTAAAATTTCGTGGCCCAAACAAAGGCTCAGGAAAATGGACAGAAATGGACGGAAAGAGTAGCGAAACGAATGCCACAAAGGGCGGCAGAGAAAGGCGAGACAAAACAGCGACAGCCAAGCAATCGAGTGACAAAAGCCCCCAAATCGGATTGCGGGCCAGGGCAGCCTATTCATGCCGTTCAATAACTAAACAACAAATATTTGTCATTTTGCCCGGTAATATGCCACCAAAGCCCTGCTTAGAAACGAGCCCCCAAAGAGCGAAGCATATATCATCTCCGGAAAGCAACGGTCCGTAGAAGCGGTGCAACAACTTTTGATTTCGACTGATTCCCAAAACGGTTCCGTTCTCTGTAGCGGTGTCTTCGATAAAAGTTCCGCATTATCATTAATCGGGTCTTTTACTTTCGAGTAGTTTGATCAATTAGGAAATTGATAATTCAGGGGATTTACTAGTTCATAAAAGATCAAGAGATCTTGTAAATACCTAAAGTTGTTGAACAATTAAAGTTACTTTAAGATTTATATAGTTTAATTATATAACATTAATTCGATCTTAAAAGTCAGATTTGTTTTTATTAAGTTACTGATATATATTTTAATTTAGTTCAACTTCCCTTTCAAGAGTATCTCATCGTCATTACTTCCCATAAATCACAATTTCAGCTCACAATTTTATCTCCCCTTTGCGACTTCTTGAAGTTCGTTGTTGATTTTATTGAATTGTTTAATTATTAAGCAATATTTGATTGATTGCGAATTCCGTATCATTTGTTGTTATGTTTTTTTAAGCTTTCTCGTGCTGCTGCCACTGTTCGTTGTTGTTTTGGTGTCCGTTGTTAATGTTGTTACAGTTGTTATAAATGGTTATATGTGTTTTTCGCTTTTTCTTCGCATATCTTTTGATCATTTTGTCGTTCGCTCTCATTATTGTTATTACTTTTCAATCACTATTTATTTTGTATATTTGTTTCTTATTTATTTTTTTGGCAGTCATTATTGCAAACGCTTTTTGACCCAATTTCATGGCAACATTTGGCATTGAATGGCAACTTCCAAATACCTCAAGCATGGCCCGGTGAAAGAAATAAATGGCTGAGAAGCTGAAAGCGAGTTGGCTTGGCTCAAAGGGTTCTGTTCTGCATACAATATACATAGTAGACCCCGAGCCACATCCACAGCCATAAATTTGCAGCCATGACAATGTTGCCAACTGCCAACTGCTGGGCCCTGAATGAACTACCGATGGTCACCATATGAACTACAAGCGGCCATTAAATGGCGGGGAACAAAGTGGAAAAGGGCGTCGAGTGGGGTTTGGGGGAAAAGCGGTTTAAATGGCAACGTGAAAAATCCAAACAATTTTTACACATTTTTTCTAGCCATTTTTCCGTTGAAGTTGTTGGTGCTGTATTGGCTGCGCATTTTTATTTTGTCGCACTTCGCGTGAGGAGCAAGTTGGGAATGCACAGTGGAGCTAGGTCTAAACGAATGTATTTAAAATTGTATTATAAAGAAAAATAAAATGTATATTCTTTTTTTAGTTTACTTTTTCATTTATTTTTAAATTTATTTATTTTATTGACAACTATCTAAATGACACTTTGCAGATAGTCTCCCATCTATGGCTAATTTCACTACTTTATATACCGGAATGGACCGGACAGAACGACTTTATCATATAGAAGCCAAGAGAAAAAAGTAAGTAAAAAAGAGTCCTTCATTTACTAAAATCATAATACTTTTTAAGAACACAAGAAATATTTTAATTCCTTAAATAGATATTTATAAATCTTTTTTCTCCCAAGACTCCTTCATTTATTTACTAATCGAAACTGTCTTTAAAAAGTATTTTAATCTCACTATTTAGCTAGTCATTGTTCTTTTAAAGTCTTAAATATGGTAAAAACATTTTAAATATATTGTGAATATATTGTATTATAACCCTAATAACGTATTTACAATTTTATCCCACCGTGAACTGTGTGGCAGTCGTAATTCAGCCATTTCGCTTTCATTAGCTGCTCACCCAAATAATGGGCAGCATCCACAGGCCGCCCGGATTTCTTCTGTTGTTGATGCTGCCGTTGTTGGTGTTGTTATTGCCGTCAGACATTATCCTTTTTGGCGCTGATAGGCGCAACATTTTTGGTTTTTTGCATTGATAAAGTGTGCCGTAGCTTGGGGTTAATGTCGTGCCAATGATTTAGCACCTTGTTACAGAGCCCCAAAAAGGAGTGCAAACCCAAGCCCAAGTGCGAACTAAAAGCCCAGTCCCCAAGCCGAACCCGATCCGATCCGATCCGATTCGACTCTTAATTGCACTGATCGTGTGGACAGGCTGGAGGAGCGGAGCCCTAAGTCCAGGAATCTTAAGGGGATGTGGAGGGTAGGCCACCTTGGGCGCGTGGCGAATGGGTTTTGTGTGGGTGCTCGCACTGATTTGTTGTGATAAATAAGTGGCAGGCTATAGTTCTACCAATAGATAAAAGTGTGGATATTAGAGGGAAAGAAATGGGGAGGTATATAGAAAAATAGTAAAATAATTACTATAAAATAATTATAATAAGAAATATATTACATTTCATAGAGGAATTGATATTATGAAGTGCTTTCTTGTATTAAAAATATATAATTAAAACATTTTACAATATGGAATCAAAATGCTGGTTCATATTTAAATTTGAAACTACTATGTCTACATTAAAATTGGTAACTTATAAATTATAGCTACACTTAAAAATGAAATATTTAATTTATAGTCAAAATATCACGATTAAAATGTTGTCTTTAAATAAAATAAAATTTTTACAAGCTTTTATTATACTTTTAGGATTCCTAAGATATCGCATTTATCCCAATCCAATACTAATTTCTTAGGTCCCATCCCTAGAAGAAAGTCATCCGAGACGGACCTAGGCATGCATAACTTCATACCTCGCTGGTGTGGATTTTCATTAAAATTTTTTAGATTTTTGTGTAGCGGTTGTCTTTTTTCTTAATAAGAACAAACAGGCCGTTGAGTACGGACAATCGGTTGGCGCCCCATGGTGCCCCATATATTAATATATATGTATACACCGGATTCGGGATTCTGTTCTCTTGGTTAATCCCCAGAAGAGCCCGCGAAAGACATAAAATTTGATTATTTATGGATGGCACTGGGCCAGCATATCCTGCGGCCGTTCTTTACATATTCCCCCCATATATTCATTGGCATTTATGACACGACCAAAAAAAGATTCCAATTGTTTCTGCCGGCCTCCCGTTCTGTCTGTTAGTCCGTCCTTCTGTCCGACTGTCTGCCTGCCTGTCTCTCTCCTGTCTCTGACTCGGTGTCTGTTTCTGTCCCTGTCCCCCTGTCCAAGTGTAAGGCATGGCCGGAATGGGCTTTGATTAACCTTAAGCGCATAAATAGTGGATTCAATCAGAGACAGCCGGAGCAGAGGAGTTCATGAGGTACAATGGGATGAGACGATTCATTTGTAGAGTGAACTTAATATAATATAATTCAAAATCATGCTGAAAACCTTGATAATAAAATTAGGGAAAACCAAATTTAATTTTATTAAATTAGTTATATGTGGGCTTTAGTTAGCAATTGTTTAATTTTATTATCAATATTTATTTGTCATCATACTTAAGGGTTTTACTGGCATACCTTCATAGAATATTATTATATTAATGCTAATAAATTTTTTATTAATAGATATAATTATTTAATAAAATACTTTAAGCTACAATTTATTTTATAAGAAAACGTAACATCAGTGATAAAAGTTTTTACTAACTTGTATAGTAATTTTAACTGTTAAAGTCAAAACTTACTTATTTTTCAAATTTAAAATAAACTCAACCTTAAGAGTGCTAGAAGCTTTTGATCTATAGAATATATATACCCCATCTTAGACCCCAATGTATGCTCCATAATTTTGTTCTTTACCCCACTGTATTTCGAGCAACCGGTCTGAGTCGATCGGTCCCCGAAGTGCTGCTCTCCAACTCATTAGGTTCGATTCTTCTTCTGGGGGCCTTCGTAAGAAACTTTTTGCGGCAACGTCATTGTTATTGTTGTTGTATCTGGGAAGGAGTGACTCCGATTGTTGTTGCTGTTGGCATTGTTTGCTCATACGGATACAGTAACAACTGTGGATGCGCTTTTGTCATTCGTTTGGATGCAGATGCATGGATATGGCTATCGGAGAGGGAAATGTGGCTGCTCTATTGATTATTGGATATTGATTGCTGGTGCTGCCTTTTAATTCGAGGCAGGCAGCAACAAGCGACGGAAAGAAAGAAAGAAATCATTTTCCCTCGCCATTGAAAACATTCCAAGACAAGTGGTTGCCAGTGGACGGGTCGCCACTTGGTCTGGCCAAGACCAGACAGGCTGGAACCACCAGCTGTGTGCGAGTGCGAGGGGTTCATATCCACAGCAAAGAACACAAGAAAAAATTGGATAGATTTATATTAAATTTGTGAAATTAAATAAGCTGAAAAGAACTTATGAGAATATTTAATTATAAAAATTCGATAATTAAAATGAAGCTCATAAAATAAACACTTAATATTAAACGTAAATCCTTATTTATTCAACTAAATTTTAAGTACCAAACAGACCTTAAATATTTCACAGAAAGCAACAAAAAATATTCTCTGTGCACTCCACTTAACTGCCATCGAAATGCGTTTCATACAAAGTCATCGTGGCCGTTGTGGAAATGACAGTCGCCACTTTATATACTTTACCATGTGAGGCTGATCAATGGCCAGATCGCTTCGGTCTGGCCCTTGTCTTTGAGAAATGCATTTCCATATTGTTTTGATCTCGAAATTCGTTCGAATTTCCAGCACATACGACAACAATTTTGACAGTTGCATTTGGAAATTCCGTGGAACTCGCCGGCGAGATAAAGTTAATTGAGTTATTTTGGCCCTGACAGTTGATTAGTTTGGGGCAACGATCTCCAAGCCTGGCCATGGCACACGTTGCCGCCTGGATAAGTGGAAAATTATTATTCAAGTTGCCCCATTAGGCTGCCTCCTTGGCCTTTTGTGGCAAAAGAAACCCCCACGCATCCAAGAAACCAACGCGAATTTTATGCAAATTTATTTGACTCTCTGGCAGGCCCTTGCTAAAGGTGGAGTTATTAAGGTGAATGGCTTGTAAAGGGTTTAATATTAAATATTAAAGTCATAATAAATCAAAAAATTCAATTAAAAATGTTCTTTAAAAGTATTAATAAATCCAAATATTATTTTATAGCCTAGTAACTATATTAAAGAGCATTTGAAGTTTGCCTAAAAGCTAAAATGCCTCTCCTGAAGCCTTTGCAAAAGACTTTCCCAGCGATCTGGCCGGCAGGATAAAAGATTCAATTACAGAGATCCGTGTGACTTTGCGTCGAGTAGGCACAACATGTAAACAACAAAACACAGGAGTTACGCAAAAAGGCAGAAACCCATCAAAATGATGGATGACACTTTGATGGTGTGCTGCTGCTGCTGCTCCTTCCTGCACTTCAGGAAACCGCAATTGGCAAACGCCAGCAGCTGCGCAAAAAATCAAAAAATAAATTAAAAATCAACAAACAGTAGTCAAGACGATCGATGTCAATGAATCCGGAGAAGCATGCAAATGCGAGCACACCGATGCCAATTGTCTTGGATTCGCATTCGCAAAAAGAAAATAGGCATCTTCGTTACGCATCGAGTTCAAATGTCACACGATCGATCCCCGATTTGAAACGAATGACGGGTGGTAGTTTCCCTGCCTCCTGCCAGGCTTTTCTTTCTTTGATTTTCGCCACGGTTGCAATTCGCCTTTGTTGGGCAATGAAACTCAATCTTTGAATACACTTCTCCACTGTATTTGCATATAGATCGCTCACAAGATCGCGTACTCACACTTGATTGGTTTTGAATGGTCATAGAAATCAATGCAAATTTCGGACTGGGGGTAAAGTGATACTTTATTGAATTGTTAGTCAGGATTGCTCTTTTTTGCGCAAACCTCGGTAGGCTCTGTGTGATCTTTCGGTGAAAATGTCATTTGATTCATGGCCATTGCTCATTTCTTGGGGGGAAAACCACTAACGACATTTTAAGTGATTGCAAAAATGATAGGAGAGATCTTTATAAGACTCTGGCTTTGATAAGTGAGATGGGCACTTAAATATCTCGGATTTCGCAATCCCTAAGATAGATTTTGTTTCTTATCATTGTCCTCGTATTTCTATTGGGGTGCTTGCTATTTAAAAAAAATATTATTTTATACAATTCCCAATATTACAAAAAAAAAAAATTACCACAAAGACAAGTCTTAAATGGAATTCACCCATTATTTTTCCCACCTTAGTGAAAGTAAAACATCTTATATGTTGTAAAGGATTATTATTAATTGCTGTTAACCTTTTCCCAGACATAAAGCTAAGATCAGCCTTGGATATAGAACTTCCAATGCAATCAAATTTAATTATAAATCCTTTCAAAATCTCAAAAGAACATTATAATTCCATCTTTGGCGCCTTTTTTCGAGGACAAATTTTTGTTTTTCCATTTTCGCTTTGCATGTTATTGCAATTACGAATTCATTGTTCGCATTCGAATGCAAAAATCAAAACCCCTTGCCGATTCTCAGACTGATCTGCTCTACTTTGAAGCTGCGCCAGAGTCTGAGGCCAATAAATAAACAACAAAGGAACTAAATTCAACTCTTCCTCTCGTGGCGCGACCTTTCCCAAAGAAAAATCCTAGGAGGTTAGAATTGACAATTACATGCTTGCAAATTTTTTGTTCGCAACCCGTTTGAACTCAATTATTTCAGACCTTTTGATCCGATCGAAAGGGCAAGAGCATCGATCGAAGATCAGCGACTGCAAAACTCAATCAGTCGACCTCGACTCGACCCCAACCCCCTTTTGGCATCTTTGGATTTTATTCGCAAATGCAAAAAGGTGCGTGACCCTTTTTTTCCTTTTCATTATTATTTTTGTCAACTGCGCAGGTGAGGTTACCTTTGCCGAACATCTTCGGAGGGGTGGCCCATCGAATGTGAAAAAAGGGTTCGCAACCCGCGACCCGCGACCTTTTTCTTACAATTGATTCCCTAACGAAGGCGAATTTCGCAACTTTCTTTAATTTCGTTTGACATTTTGTCGTAGAATTTCGGGGTTATTGTGTCTGTTCTGGAAATAGTTTTGAATTCGATTTGGATCTCATAAATCAATTTTGAAAGCCTGTCTAATCGAATTCGTTAGGCAAAAGAAAAGTTACGAAATCTGTATTAAAATATCTGAACAGAAATAAATACTTATTTCATTTAAGCGAACTTAGTTCTTTTTAATATTTGTAATAATTTCTTAATATTATTTTTAAAGGAAAAAAATATTTTTAAGTCCGTAACTTGGGAAACCATATAAAACGTAAAATGTTTTAGAGGAAATAAACAATTAAGTTATATTAAATGTTTTAAATTATATACAAAGCTTGAAGCTTTAAGAAAAATACTTTGACTTTCTAAAGGAAACTTGCTGTTAATCATTAGCATCTGGCGAATCGATCTAGAGATGTTTGCAACTTAACTTCACCTAATAGCAAATTCAGCGAAGTTAAGTTGTCGAAAATCTTTTTCAAATATATTAAAGCTAACTTAATTGTACACTTGTTCAAGTACAAATAAATTCCCTAAGTTTACTTTTATTTTAAGGAGCATCAATTATATTTCTTTTCAATTAAATTAATTAAATATTAAACTCACCTCTCTGAGAATATAAAAAGCTCCAATGGTTTTTTAATATTTAAATTTAATTAAAATCCTACGAATTCGATTCGTATGAAACCCAATTCCTTTGTTTATATCTTCCGGAAAAATCGGTGGCTCAGTGAGGCAGAAATTCCCACAATTTGCATGCGGCTTCTAATTATACAAATCGCCGCTTAGCTGCGGTCATTTAAATCCGGCCATGGCTAACTTGCCCTATCCCAGGCGATCCTATCTGTGGGATCTGTCGCTGGGCTGATAAGTGAAAGCCGGCTTAGGGAGCGGCTTACTCCTTCCTGTTGTTGTCTTTGGAACACCAGCTGGACTGGAATCGAGCCTGGGAAAGTCCGATCCGTGCTTCAGGTGTTTCTCCGTACGATGTCCCCGATGTCATCCTAGGACTGTACTCGCCCGGGGCTCTCTACCTGCTCTGTGTGGGCATTGTCTTGGCTTTAACTACCTTTTATTTGGGAAATTCCCAAAACAAATGAAAATAAAGTGCAGGGCATAACAAAAGTCAAATGGCTTCGGGGCACGGGCTCGGGAACTGGTAACTGGTAACTGGGAATCGTGCAGAGATCGGAGAGCTGAGACCCGGGGATCCGAACGAGATCAGTTACCACCACTGAGTAGGTGGCCATTGTTTACAGTGTCTTGAGCCTGCATCTCGCTTCCTCCCGCTGGCCATGCAAGTGATCCTCGCGCCGAGCTCATACCTCTGTCCCTGTCTCATTGTGCGTGTTCTTGTCGATCGCCTGCTACTTTTTGGTTCTTTCTTTTGTCCTTCCTCTTTCACCTCTCTGTCGGCTCTTCTTTTTCTTCGTTTTCTTCTGGCGACAGACTGTCTGGCGCGTCGGCGTCAGGGTATCATAGTGTTCGTACTTGATCTCTTTTATATATGTATACAGGGCTTACATAGGCAAATGTGTCCTGCTCTTTTCTATGTATCCCTGTCTCTCTCCTCTCTGATCTGACATAATGTATCATTTATATTACGGGATTACGGATTCAGACTCGAGTGCACTTACAGATATCCATGAGAATTGTATTTTGCTAACTATTCTCTGGCTGTGCTGGATATTGTTTATTGTATTTCAATTGTTAACTTAAGAAAAATAAATGAAATAGTATTATAGGCAAATCTTTTTATGAAATACTTATTTGAGAGGGAAGATTGCAAAGGAGAATAAGACTGCAAAGGTCTACTAATGCCATAAAACTGTATTATTTTATATTTAGCATTGATCAGTCTTTATCCTACTATATGTTTTTTGTGCGTTTTTTTCGCTCAGATCAAAAGTTAACGATTTGAAACTCAAGCTATAAAAGGCATGCGATAGAATGGAAAACAACATTTTTTATTAAAAATTAAATTCGAGAAGAGCCTTAAAAATATATATGTATATTTATAAAGATTGTAAGAAAACTTTTTAAAGTTCAAAATTTCAGTTTTATGATTATTTTAAGTTAATTATTTCTTAAAAGTGGAATGCTACAATAAGTACTCTAACACCTAAAGCATTCTTTCTATATTAAGTTAAATTTTAAAACAATTTTAAGTTTTATTCTATTTTGGAATATTCTTTGTAATATGTGACCTATTTGTTAGGAACATATTATTACCTTTTTTGATTATCTGAAATTTGTTTGTATTATTTTCTTACCGATTTTTATTATTTTATTATTTAAAACCAAACACAGACAATAATTATCATTGTCATTGTAGTAAAACTTCAAAGGGACTTGTACATACATTCATATTAGTTTTCTATTATCATGGTTTCCCTTCAATCAGTGGCACTTTTAGCATGTCAACCTCGATAAAGTGAACGTCTTTTGAATTGTAACCATTCGCCCCATTGTGATCTAGCTGAATATTTCCTTTCACACTCTTCTTACGGGTCGGGGGGACTTTATAGAGCTCTCTATAAATGTGTATCGAGGTTCTACCCTTACAACTTCGCCCAGCATTGGCCTATTGACGGTGGATCCTTTTGTCTCTGGCCCCGGCTATCAAACCAAATGACACTCCAATTTGGAGAGGCATTTCCACATTAATAAGCAGCAGCACATTGGGCATAAAGGCAGCAAAATAAATGCCCATAATGGAAGAATATGAACAGAAACAGATGAAACACAGAGGGAATGTGAATAGAAAGACGCGGAGAAGTCGTTTCTCCCAGTGTCTCCCAACGAGTCCCAATGTCTCCCTTGTTCCCCTGTTTGTCACACACTGTTCTACGAAGAGCGTGTGGCCAACAATGGCATCGGATGGGATCGCATGGATCGGCTGGGATCGCCTCGGATCGGATCCGTGGCAGACGCATAAACTATGATCTGTGGACAATGGCCAGGGCCGCATGGACTTCCTCTAGGGAGTGGGAGTAGTCGGGAAACCTACCTGCCACCCGATGGTTCATTGTTGGGCGATCGACGTCGCCAGCATGTCTGGCAAGATCAGCAGTTCGGGCCAACAATGGGCCCTGCTACGTAGATTAGTATAGAATTGCTGAGATCATTCTGAAATTTCATTTCGTTTCATTTCATTCATGGCATAATCTATTTTCTTTTAAATGTTTTATGTGCCTTTGGTTTCTGTCTGGGCCCTGGAGTGGCGACAAACTGTCTGGCAGGACCCGGAGAGTCACCTTGTGAGCCTCGCCTCCTCGGCTTGTTAAACGATTTGTGTCTCGGAATCATGACAATTCTTGAAATGGTCTGGACTAGCTCAAGGCTGAACTCAGGTGTCACTTATAGATCGGAGCTTACTATCGCTGCTGACAGTTACATTTTGACGCATCAACCCGGCAAGTTACCCTCTCGACTGCGACCCTAAGAGTGAAAAACCCCTCTCTCTCCCTGTCGAAAACAATCGACAGGACAACCCCTCTTCAATTGCCAAACAATGCCGAGTTTTAAATCCCCGAGCTTAGTATAATAAAAATTCAAACGAGCGTAAAACGCTAATCTCCGCCACAGAATGTCTGTGTATCTTTTGGGCCTGCATCCGTGAGTGCGTGTATCTGCGTGTATCTATTCCATGTGCAAATTTGTTTATTGGTAAATCTGTGCAGCGATGCATTGATTGTCTACCAAATGTCAGATTAGATCAGCATGGACCATGCTCTAGAACATCCGGTCATCGTGAGGAGAACGACCTTTACAGTGTTAGGAGAGGCATTGTTAAATGAGTGTCAGTTCTCGATTGATTAGGTACAGTTATGCCTGTTTAAAGGATTTTTGTATATTTATCTTGAAGATATTTATGAAAATTTTGTAGGTAAAGTAAAGTCATTTATTTGAAGAATTATCACACAGAAAAGGTGGAATATTAAGGATAGTTACCAAGTTTTTCTAAATATTTATAAATAAAATAAGTCAGCAGCTGTAATCCTACCAATGACTTCTTGGAATGGTTTTTACAATATCCTAGATTTTAATAATATTAATATAAAAATCCCTCAAATTTCTCACAGTGCTGTAAGTTGGGGTAGTCGCTCAATTAACCCATGGTAAATGCTGTCATAATGCGCACTTGGTTATTGCTCCATATACAAACGTTAATGCTTTCCAATTCCCATTTAGTGTGGAGGAAATATCGGGGATAATAATGGAATACAAAAAATAAGAAACGCGAACAAAGCGGGAAAAATGGAAAAAATATTTAGCGAGGCTGACTCTGGCCCTCTCCCTCGCTCCCTCCTGGCTGCGCATCCCCCGGACAATAATGAAAGGCGGCAACAATGACGAGAAACAACAACATACACACATATTGCGCAGGATACACAAGGATATGCACAAAGTCTCGAGTGGCCGGCGGAGGGGGTTGGGGGATTTATGTTTCAACATTTTCAATTGTTTCCTAATGTTTTTGTATTGCGTTTTTACCTTTTGTATCCGGGATTGTCTAATATGTCAGGATACATTATTATTCGGCCGACGGGGTGGGGACTTAGGAGTTCAGAGATTACGCAATCAAGTATCAAATATCGGATACACTTAGCCATCTGTATATCGCCAAATCTGATCCATCTATACAGCCCAGCCTTGATCCCCGCCCTCGCAAGGACGTGTGAAATTTCCGCAGAATTTTCACAGAGACCGAGAGACGAGCGCTAATCGTTCGCCTTCTCGGAAGTTGGGATTGGGTTAATTTCGGAATTTTCTTAATCAATAAAACGGCACACACTAATAAGGCCAAACAGCCAGGGAACCTGGCCGAAAGGCATTAGCATTAGCCCGACAATGGAATGGGCCAGGCATTTAGCTTTTGTCTGCGGACACGCGACCTTCCCACCCACCCGAAAAAATGGAAATACCCACAACAGATCGCGCGACTCTCGCGTCTGTTTCTACTTAGGATCAAATCGCTGATCTCACATGGTCCCGAAAAGGCCGCGGGCCTAAGTCCTAGCCGTCATAAAGGTCACACTCTTTGCCTAATAACTTTAGGTCACCGAAAACGCCTTGCCGTCACTCCTACACGAAGCACTGACTGCTGATCGGTGATCACACGGGATGGTCAAGGACGTCGGGCCTGCCAGGGATAGCTGATTTTATGGCGGGAGGCTGAAGTGGGTGGGCAGTGTTTCCGCTTGTCATCAGGCTTGCTGTGAGTGCCAGAACTAATCGAAGTTGGGATAAGTTATTACGGTTACCTATCTCTGTTGTGAGCAGTAAAATTTTTAATTAATATAAGAAACTTAAGATAGAAATGCTACGATTTCTCCAAGATAATAATAAATATATAAATATATATTTAAGAGTAGTAAATACTACTATTTTTAGAAGAAAATACTTTGATTTCAACTCTTTTTATTATACATTTTCCTTTATATCCCCCTGAGGCCTTTAGTGAAAAATTCACAGAAGAGTCACTTCTTGTTTAAGTTAATAACCAAATTTACATGAAACATGTACACTTTAGTTTTTGCTTTAAGGATAAGCAATTTCAGCTTCTGTTAAAGGTGTTGCCAACCAAAAGGCTTCAAAGATCCACTTCCCTAGCTCTTGCGGCCAATGTAATATTAAAATCTAAGCAGGAATATTTATGTGGTATATTTTATGGACCCATTCTGTTTGGGCCACTTGGCGTTGAGGAGAAACAATGAGGAATGCTTTATTACCCAACGGGGAGAGCACGTGCAGCCGGTAAAGCGGACAAAGAGCTGGTGACCCCAACGGCCAGGCTGATCGGGAATCGAGAATTCAAAGGAGGATGGCTACAAAAAAAAAAAGGGGGAGCTCACAAAAGGTGCTCGGAGGAGATGCTTTTGGTGGCATTTTTGCACTGCTGCTAACAATATGAAAATTTATACGACAAGTCTGTCATATTTTTACAAACGTTATAAATCACACCTCGCAACAGTTAGCCCTGGCCATTGGTGATGGTGATGGCTGGCCGAGGAAGGCAATGCAAATATTGCTGCAAGGCACGCGATTCTCAAGCTGGTTTACTTTTATTGCCCTCACTCTCGTCTCGTTGCAGAGTTTTACGAGTCTCATTTCAGCCTTGCGGTGGGTCTCAGACTCAGTTCCTTCGCTGCTTATGGCCCTACTTCTAGGGAATGGGCCGAGGCACGGCGCAACTTGAACGAAAAATGCTAATTTTCTGAGAGACGCAACTGAGAACCCCCGGCCCAGGACACAATTGTCATTGTCGATTGTTTGCTTGTTTTGTGCTGCGCGGTTCGCTTCAAAAGGCTATGGAATAGAGACAGTGGATCGGCATCGGCAGGACAATCCAACAAAAAGGACAATTGCGTATTTAAAATTTTAATTTTGCGTTAAAGAATTGTCTTTTTGTCAAGACCAAATTCACAAGTAGAAAGGAGGAGAAAGAGACCGCAGAAAGTCATATTGGGAGGTCCTCACTCGGTAGCAAAGGGACAAAGGACAACGTTTAGTGGTAAGCGTGCTTCAAAATAGACCAAGGAATACCTTCCTTCTAAGCCACTTGTGCACGGTGGCCAGATGTTCAGAGTCCTTACTGGTCATTATAAAGATTTCATTATCCTGGTTAATAATAGCGAGCATTGGAGGGTAAGGTCATCAAAGGAAAACATCACTAAAACCATTGGGAAGTGTCCTCTTCTAAACTATAATGGAAATTAAATAATAACAAAGAACTTTGATTTAAGCCCAGATAATAAATATGTGTTTGTTATACTAATAATATAATTCATTTAATTTTATCTAAACCTAATTCTTAATATAAATTATTAAATGAATTTCTAAAAGGATTTGTAAAACCTTTAAAAGGATCTACAAAAGTGTATTAAAAGCATTAATTTTTTTAGGAATTTATTAGGCGAATCACGAAATGTTTTTTTTTGTTTTAAAAGGTTAGGAATTTTTCATAAAAAAATCCTTAAAATTTATAAATTAAGGAGAAAGTGTGAAATCTTCTCGTTCGCTTCTTTCTTTGAAGACTTTTTTTAGCCTCCCAGAAACCATAATTTACTTAGCATCATTTAATTATTTTATCCTCTTGGTCTGGGATATGCAATTAAAATAATTCGCTATGATTTCGCTGAACGAAAACAATTCTTTAAATTTTGTTAAACAATGCCTGGCACCTCGGCATGCCCGATATGAAAAACGAAACGAAGCCCACTGAGCATTTGGAGCAATTAGAAGGCCTTGGCAACAGAATGTTGGCTGGCAGGAAAACAAATGCCATAAAGGCAGATATATCAGGAAGGCCCCACACATGCGGTGCTGTAATTAATTTACGCCACTTGAGTTTTGAAAACGATTTGGCAGCAGGACGACTCCACTGAGAGAGATGTGCGAGGTGGCGCCAAGCGGAAGCGGAAATGCCAAAGCATGTGGAAACATTTGCCAATGTCGGCTACCATGCATAAGCGTATGATTCCGACGCAATTAAGGGACCCCCCCGTTCAATGTGCTCTGGAGAGGATAAGTCCTCCTGCAGCACGGCGTCCCATCCTCTTGGCTGACCTTTGTTTACCTTTGCGTTGATGCTGTGGGGCTTAGAACGCGTTATTTTTACGCGTCACTCGCCGCACTAATTGAATAATTGCCAACTGGACGAACTACGGGGCAGATTTATGGGACTGAAGCTGGACACCAACAGGAAATCGGATTTTTTATTTATATTTAGTCCAGTGTAAATCAGTTTTCACTAGATAAAATTCAGGTTATAGAATAGGAACTACGTATTTATTACTGAAAAAATTAAAAAAGCCAAAATGGATTTATTTAAATTGGAGGTTAAATTGTTTTTGATTTTATATTATAATCAGATATGAAAATATAAATATTAAGAACATATTTACAGGCATTGTATTAAATTAAATTATATATATTTCTTAGCTTAAAAATGTATCCCAGCTGCTTACCTTTTCCATTTACAATATTTTTATTTGCTACTTTTATAAATTCCTAAAAAAATGTATACCTATAAGTTTAATGTTAAATTTACAATAAAATATGAAACATTTATGTACCCAAAAATCTTAGAAAAGATTTATAAAGAAAAGAAAACTATACAAGCCATTGTGGCCAACCCCTTCTCCATTTCTCCCCATTAAGAAGCCCCTTACTGCCAAAACCAAACTTCCGGTTCCACCCCATAAACATAATAGAAGAGTAATTAACACGAAATCCCAAATTGTATCAGTCCCAGCGACAGTGACAACCCTCAACCAGCATAAAATCAAAGGAGAACAAAATCTGAAAAAATGTTGATACTTTTTGCGATGTTTCTGCTGAAAAAAAAAACCATTTATCATAGGAACCAAAACCGAACCGAACCCAATGACGGCCCATTTGCTACAGGAAGAGCATTTGGCGACTCGCACAAAAGGGCCGCAGGAGCAAAGGACCAAAGTGGCCGTATGATGGCAGCCAGTTTGGCCGGCAAAGTATCTTGTAGATACATTTAATGTCATCGGGCTTTCGTCTGAGAACGCACAAAGTATGTGGAACAATTTGACCGCAGTTGCGGCACATTTGAACCCAAATTACTTGAGATAAATGCGTACTTAATTTGCAAGACTTTTGAGTGGTGGTATCAAAATAATAATCAATGTTCCATTATCCCCGATCCGGGGACTGCGTGAAGATTATGAGCAACACGTCCCCTTGCCACATGCAAATTCCAGTCGAACCCGTTCCCTTTGGTTCCTCCTTTGGGGTTGAGACGAACCTTTGCCTTGGGCAAAACCCGGGAAACCCGGTCTGTGCGAAAAGTTTTTGTCGGTGCGAAAATTTGGACATGTTATGTGTTTGCCAAAGTTAAATAGCTACCGGCTCAGGGGGCAAAGGTTAAACAAGGATTTGCCGTGTTTTCTTTGGCGCTGTCTACCTCCTCGAAAGGGGTTCTTCTTTGTTCTGATTGGTCACTTATAGCAGAGGCTTTAAGCTATGAATCCCTTAATTGGAGTCTTGTAAATTGAATCAAGACATTTAAGCTAAAGATAAAAAATCTTTACGTAGCTCTTGCTTTAATTTAAAATAAAATAATAATCTCATAATTTAAATTATAAACTATTTTAGGAACTGACTTATTTACCAACATTAGATTCCCTTTTTTAAACCTAAGTTCATAAGATTATCCCTTAAAAATTAATATCCATGATAATGATTACAATCGCAAGTCTATTTAAATCAGATAATCCAATGAAATCTGAGCATATTTGTTCAAAATCATCTTAACACAGTTGTCACTGAGATCCACTTTACTTAACAGATTTCGGCTAGTTTTCCAGTTTAATCTTAGCCAATCAAGGCGGCTTCTCTTGGCCCCAACTAGAGAGATATTTTCCAATTTTATGCCTTATGTAAATCCGATTCGAATCAAGACAGGTAGGCGTGTTAGGTTCAGCGGCGATCAGATCATATAAAAATCAAGTTCGGGCCACGTGAACAAAAGGGGCCCGCGACATTAAAACAAAAGTAAATCAGAGCTTAGTGTCAAAGATGTTAATTTTATTGCCGGTGCTCTCGCTACCTTTTTCGGTTCAAAAAAAATATATATACATTTTTTGTTCCCCCCCGAAAATTTATGCAGCCAAAAGGGGCGCGGCAAGTCCCATAAAAATTCATTTCGAACGTTACAAATCGATCGATTTGGTTTCGTTTTTTTAACGGTCAGCGGACGATCAGTCCCTTTCCCTGCCGTTTTCTCCCGCATCTGCAATATTGTCAGAAGTAGGGAAAAATGGAATCAAATTCAATGGCAAAAAATCATTGTCATTAGCATGGTTTCAATCAGTTTATTGATGATCTCACTACCAGCATTTAATGAATGGTCACCAGGATGGCAGAAAAACCTCGGTTTATTATCTGTCTTTCATTTGCGGGTCAGTTGTGTTGGCTAATTAATGCTAATGATTTTAGGGATTAACTTGGAAAAAACTGCCACATTGTCGCAAGTTCCTGTGACCTTAATCCATCCGCCTTTGAAGCCAGCTCTTAACATTAATCTATCCGTAAATAAGGGCCCACTTTCAGGGCCCAATCAATCTCCAAGCATTCGGTTGCATTGTCACAGTCTGTTATGTATATTATAAGATTGGTTTTGAAAAGAAACCTTTCTCTAAACAAATGCGAGCAACGGTTTCACCGATCACAAAAGCACGTGCCACTTGAAGACACAAAAAATATCCGAACAAAAACAGACACACACAAGAGGCATTCGGTGTCCGAGCCCCAACCTGGCTCACTTTTTAATTTGACGCAATTGTTATGGCATCGATCTGAAATGAATTTCGAATTGTCAAGGGCTAAGGAACCTAAACAATTAATGTCAAAAGCTATTCGAATGCATATGTGTATGTATATTGGGGGCCTTAAAGCGCTTTCAAATGTCACTGAGCATGTCAGGGCACACAATCGCGTTACCAAAATGGCCGTCGCAGAAAGAATATATGAAACTATATTTCGCTACTGCCCAGGCGGCTACCGGGCTGATCCCCAAGCCAAATCACAGCAGGCGGTTCCGCGATCTGATATTACTTTTCAGCTCCAAGACAATCCTTGAGTCATCCCGTGAGGTTGCCTCAAACTGGGACTAATAAAGTACACTTTAATTGAGGTATATTCTTTCAGAGAAGAAGCTTGAAAAGACTTAACTTTAAAGTAGATAAAACAATACATAAAGCTAGTTTCTTGTTTATTTCTTTCAAAAGTAAAATAAAAGGAAAAAAAAAATATATTTTTAAGGTTAATCTGTTAACAAATTATAAGTCCCACAGATAAACTTGCAAATAACCAAAACCTAACGAATTTCTTAAGATTAAAATCTGAATCAAATTAATTCTAAAGAATTAATAGGTAATATTAAATCATTAATATTTTTAATCCGCTTTTAACAAAATATACTCTCCATAGAGTATTCTGTTAATCAACCTAAAATCATTTACCGTCAAAGCTTTAATTTGGATTTTAATTGGCTTTTGTTATGGCTGCATTGTTGTTGCCTGGCTTGGCCTCAAGTCGGGATTTTTTCTTTGCTTCTGATTTCGCTGAGAACGAAAGCCAATTCATCATAATTCATTATAAATATTTTTGACATTTTTTTCTCGCCGATGCAGTGTTGTGGAAACTAATAAAGATGTCATTGGCCAGAGGAGACAATCGAACGGCGAGACACAAACACAATCCTAAACGGGTAGACACCGATCTATGTGCGAGCCATAAAAATGGTTTATATCCATGGTTACGCCGAGGGCAATTCATAATTTTCATAATTTACGCTTTGTTTGCCAAAACATTTGGCGCATTCGAGAAAAATTTTCCAGTAAGTGGTATATGTATATGGAAAATGGGCTGGTAATGGGGTGTGTTTTCCTCTCCGGGAACCACAGAGGTTTCATCTTCAATAAGTCAAATTTATGACTCCTCTTACCTACTCCATAAATCATAGAAATTCCTTTAGGAGAATATTTCAGAAATTCATAATTAATTTTTAATGCTTGACTGCCCTCAGTACACCTCTTTATCGTTCTTCTCTCTCTCTTGATTTTACTGGCTCTTCGTATTTTTTAACATTTTTGATTTATAATTCTTGCGTTTTCCGTTTTTTGTACTCAGCCATTCACTTGAAATGTTTTCGAGTGCATTTCAGGCGCAGAGTTGAAGCCGTTTAATGCCCGCGCAATATAATATTGTAATTGCAAAGTGAAATGTCATTATGTATTGCATTTTGTAGCCATTGAAGCAGCGTCAAGTGCTTTGGCCCGTTCCGGGACCGCAATGATACACTTGGAGACATTTTGTTTAAAGGGTGAATTGTATTACAAATCGAATAAATATAACATTAATTGTAAAGCAAATTATTTTAATACAATTATTTTTGTGCTATTAAACTATGTAAGATACGTAAACACGATTCGAAACTCTTTAACCAGAACCATTTTTCAGAAATACCATAGTCATAAAAAAACGTCTGAAAAATAATGTCAATATCAGAAAAAATTCGTAATATATTAAATATATTTAAAGAGCTTGGAGAGCTTTAATTTGACATTAAATTAAGGTATTTAGAAATTGTAAAGTCTGATTTTTGGGTCATTTAAACAGACTTTAGACTCTATATTGAGAGTCGAAAATCATTAGAACTGCTATATAGTATAATGATCAATGATCTGTGTATAATCTTGGCATATATTTAAGTCTTAAAATATGTACATATATAATATTAAGCTTGAGACTTCACAATAAGAAGTAAGATGTAGTCAAGCTTAATAATAAAATAAATAAATATTATAAAATAATAAAACCCTTTAATAAATTCCTCATAATAATACACAGATGATTTTAACTTTTGAAAGTAAATTAATATATATTCTGTAAGTTTTCACAGCTTTTTTAAAAACAGAATTTTTTGTAAATTTAAAGAGCATTTATTTCATATCAGTTTATTTTTTATTTATTTTATATTTCTTTATTTCTTATTTCGCAAACCCCTTAATTTTCTCCAGTGCACCCATGAACTTGGTTTGAGGTTTTGTGTCGAAGGTTGCCAGTTTGCCCTGCCAGCTGGTCGCCTGCCAACTCAAGTGGGCGAAAATGGCAAACTCAACTCCGCAAGCTCGAAAACCCCACCAGCCTTAACACTCTGGTGCAGAAATATTGCCGACGGCAACTCGAGTCAAGTCAAGTCAAGTTGGGTTAAGTCGCAGCCAAAGTCACATGTGTCGACTGCAACTCCCACCATTCCGGAGGCTGTTGTTCTTTTCTTCGGCTAACTGTCAGCTGTGGCTAATTAAATGAAAGCCCGTCAAGTGCTGGAACTCTCGCTAGTTGTTCCTGGCCATGTCGTGTGTGTGGAAAAAGCCGGAGCCTGCCATCTTGGTGGCTGTTTTCCGCTCGCAGGGGCACATAATTGTCAAAGGTCACAAAGCTAAAATGGCTAAAATGGGTGTGCTGTGTCGGCTAGTGTGCTCCTGCGTGTGGGTTTGTGGCCAACACCTCAACATAATACTGTGGCGCAAGTTGAGTTAAGGCAGGTCCACATTAGCCTGGGCTTTGATTAGCATGTGTAAAAACTATACATTATTTTTAGAAGGCCATAGGAAAAATAAAGACTTATTTATGTTTTGGCTTTGAAGGAATTATATATTTTATTTATAAAAATATACTCAGTAAAAACAACTTATACTCTGTTTCCATTTGGCAACAATAAAGCCTAATGTTACCCTTAAATACGTTCCTATAGCTTAACCGATTGAGTAAGCCCAATTGTCTGTCTAATTGTGCCTGCCACAGCTGCCCCCCTTCAAGTTTTCAAGGACTTTTCAGTCGCAGTCCATGAAAAAACACCACAGAATCTTTATAGAAATTCACATCCCGCCATTCACCCCCTCGGCCACCCCTGCCCCTGGCATCAATACTGTTGCAGCACCGAAATGCGAAAAATATGTTAGTGGATAAAGAAGAGAGTGTGCAGGCGACTGTGCCAGGGGTGTAGTTTTAAGGGGGTTCTGTGATTCAGCCAGTTCTTTAGAGCCAATAAAAAATTATAACTAAAAACTATTTGTCATATTTTAACTATAATTAAAATTAAGGAAATTTAAAAGGGAAATATTTAGCTTTGGTTTGGTATAATATATTTAATATATATTAAAAATATATGAGAGATTTTATTGTTAGCATAAAATAAGCTAATTGGCTTTTATAATTATATGTTAAAACAATTTTCACATTATAGTTTAAAAAGTTGTTTAATCTTAAATGTTTTCTTTAAGGAGCTCCTTGCTTAAACATGTACCTACATCCTGCCAGCCATTCTACTTATGATACCCTCTTACAAAAATCCCACCTCCGTCCCTGTGATAAGCACTCCTGTTTTCACAGCCTCGACTTCACTTGGCCTCTCAATTATCGTTTTTCGGGAAATCTGACCCCGGCCCGGATTTATACTTTTTTTTTTTTTGTATGCGAACCGAAAAAATGGTGAGTTTCCTTTTCTTTTTTTTATAATTGTTATTTTTCGCGCACACTTGAGCCTAATGAATAAATAACATTAAACATGCTCTAATGGGCGAGCAATTTTCGTGGCAGCGTTTGGAAAAGGCGGGGTGGAAAACCGGGGCAAAACATTTTCATTGTGCGAATACAGCTGAAGTGGGCCGCAGACGAAGCCGCCCACTTGAGCCAGCGACTGCCTATGGGAACAGATTTTCCGGCCAGACTTACAAATTCATTGGGTAGCCCGAGTTTAGTTGAAAGTTCGCAGCTCCTTAAAGCAGGTGTCCCAGTCTAAGTAGGAAAATAGTTGCCCAAAAAACACTTTGCACAATTGTCTATCAGCCATAATAGCGAACTGTCGCCATCGATTCGAAGGCATTTTGGGCCAAAAGCAGCGCTAATTGGCAACGCAAATTACGATCGTCATAATATCAAACACAATCGTTGGCCAACACAATATGGAAAATTTTAAATGCAACAATCGGCAATAACAATTGGGAAGTGATGATCGACTGAGCGATGGAATATTTTAAACAAATCGAATTTGGCATGCTCTTAGCGAGGGAATAATAAAATGTTAAATAGACGTTAATAGAATGAAGGGGAAATTAAAAAAAAAATAAGCACATTTCCGGGATTAACTTAAGTATTCTAGGGTTTGTAAGAGAATATAAGTATTGCCTTGAAAAGGAAATACAGTTAAAGTTTGAATTCTGTTAAAATAAAATTAATTTATGGAAAGGCTTTTTTATTTATAAATCAAAAGAAATTAAATATAAAATCTATGCTATTGCTTGTATGAAAGATTATGGTTATACCTTAAGCATACTACTTGTTTTTGTGCGAATAAATATATATCTGTGGTATATGAATATTTAGTGTTTCAAAAGACCCTCAGCCCTAAATGTAAAGCATCCCAGCACCCCAATCAATTATGTGACTAAACGAATTCATAGCTCCCATCTATGTTAACAATAGAAGTTAACCAGAAATTAGCGCTTTTGGTAACACACCACAAAAGGCACCACACAAAAAGTCCAACAAAAGATGTAGAAAATAAATTCAAATCCCCAAAATAGACACAAAAATATGCGATTTTCTGAATGAAGAAAAAAAGCCAAAAACTCAATGGGGACTAACCGAATGCCTACTGGCCCATTCAGGAAATTCAGATCACTGATCAAATAAACAAGCCAAATTAATCGTTCAGGAAAGCGGCGAGAGGAGGCGATGGGCGCGTGTGAAAAGAATTTTACCAATTAGCGGGGCGTGTGTGTGTGTTAGAGGCTCTGGCCATCACACCGCAAAAGCTAAAACACACTCCGCCCCTTCGGCCACTGGATAATTTCGATGAGGCCCCGCGATAAACCCTTGGAATTAGCTTGAGAAGCCGAGCAACTGATGGCCCGGCCCAGATAAGTGCAGCTGGAACCCCGGACTGAGCTCTGCTCTCTCTCAAGTGGCCGGCAATTAGGGGTTGCAGTGAAGAGCCGGATTCCGGAAATCATCCTCGAACAAACGACTCGCGCCCCAAATCAAAAAACGAAATAAAAACGCAACAAAGTGTAAATAAATTTATTAAGGCTATACTTGGCTAGGGGTTAAAAAAACATAAAGAATCGGAGCACAAAGGTGGAAAACATAGAACTGAAAGCGCAGTTTTCGCACCATTTGAGCAATAGAACAGCGTCGAATGGAACAAATACTGAAATGAAACAAACACAAATAGCGATCATGGAGCAGACAATGGCAACTTGTTTTGTAATCGCAATTGTTTCGATTTAATTGTACTTCTTTTCTATTATTTATCTATTTTTTTTTGGACCCGTGGAAATGCGTAACAGCGGCAACAGGCGGGCCTCGAAAAAAAAAAAACCCTCATCGATCCGCGCTGTAGGCCGTACACCTTTACTGATACAACCGATATAGACACACCTGTGCAATCGCCAGTTGCTGCTCCATTCCATTCCAATAGAGTGACGCAGTTACCCATTTTTTTTCTGTTTACCCGCCTCATTGCGTAATACTCCCAACAGAAGCTGATGCCTCTACAGAAGTTAACCCAATAACCACTTTGAACCAGTTATCGCGAAAAATTAAACAATAAATATACAGTTTTTTTTTTCTGGGTATTTTCTGCAAATAAGCTTTTACAAAGGATTTCTAGGAATTTGGTTAAAGGTAATGGGAAACTGTTTCAATGTTTTATACAATCAAAAAGGAGGCTTGAAAATGTGGAGTAAGCGTAAAACACACCACGGTTTTCCCCAAATTATTTATAAAGTCTGCTTAAATAATTATAAACATTGTATTGTTATTATTAATCGCTTCAAAAATGTGTATTCACTGTTAGCACTAGTTTAAACTGGAATTTCCTATAAGGTTAGAGCATAGACATCTGTTTTCATTTACTTTCGTCAGTGGATTAAGCCAATATTTAGAATATAAAGAAATTGTAGATTATTTGAAAACCAAATCGTGATTAAACTTAGTACAGGTGAAGAAATCGAATAAAAACTAAAGAATGATATTGATAATAAAAGAAAAGGTTACCTGACCTACGTTTTCTTTAGTTGTCATTCCTTTAAAACTCAACAAAATATAATAGAAACAAATACTTATTTCTCTCGTTTATAAAAGATAATCTTTAAATAATTTAATCCTTAAAGCTTTGTAAAAAAATACATTTACCCTTATAAATTGGGCATATTATAGCCATTGAAATCCATTCGTTTTTCGTCAAATTACAATTTCTGTTGTATAACCTTTGCCATAGTAACAATTTGAGCGTCCGCTAATTGGTTTACACGCCCCAATAAGCCACAATCCTTTATGTCACAGATACAGGTTTATATTTACAGTGACTCTTGAAAATATAGGTCTTAAAACATAAGCCAGTGGTTTTAATATTCTCCCCATTTAAGTTATTTCTAAATTAATTTATATTTTTTAAGTTCGAGATAAAAATAAATTTCTATTGTTTATATATTTACCGCCTTAAATATATATATTTTTATATAATATTTATAAAAAACGCTTTAAATATAAGCCTTAGAATTGTCAATTATTTATTAACTTGTTCTTCGAAAGACTAACTTAAAATCTCAACTATATAAGTCCATACTTTTATCTCTAAAATCCAAGATATTAATCTTTAACACTATTATTTTCACCATGAGTATACCCACCCACAGTATTCATATTTCGTATATGAATTCAGCGAAAAATGTCTCGCCAAAAGTTTGCATTTCTCTCAATTTTTTCGCATGCAAGTCCCACTCGATTGAATACGATGCCATATCAAAGCCTTTTTCGGCTGTGACAGCAGTTGCCACCGAATGGCTGCTCCTTGCCAGGCCGCTGCTCCTTTTTGTGACAGTTTCGAGTCCTTTTGTAAAAGTTTTTCAGCTACCAGTAGATGCAGTGCACTAAAAGAAATCTGTTTTTATCTTAAAAATATATTTCTTGAAGGAAATATAACAACAGAGGAAACAAACTTGGGGAATCCGAGGTTAATGCTGATCAATAAAATATTTCGAATATACATGAAAGAAACCTAATTTTTAGTTACAAAAATCAATCAAAGGTTCGTACAGTAATAAAACGAATATATTTAGTTTATAAAATATTATTTCTGTTATTATTATTATGGTTTTATTTATTTTATTAAAGAATTTCTCAAAGTGCAGAATGTGCATTTCAGTGGACATTAGAAATTCGGAGATCCCTCTGATGTTGCGTAACCCGAGACCGGACAGACGCAATGTTTTGTCTAATAAATTCCGAAACACTACACTTCCGTCACATCATAAATCAAACAAAATATATATACTTGGGGAGAGCCTATAGCGATATCGGATCCGCTGCTACCCTCATATGCCCGACGACTACGACGATGATGGGCACAAAGAATTAACGTAATTATGTTCGCAACAGAGTTTGCGCCATAGGATTCGCAATGGTATCGAGCGTAAACAAAAACAAAATCAAACAATAAACATGCCAAATCAAACGAAATGCAGCGGAGAACAGAACAGAACACCTTTTCCCCTGGACATCGAACATAATGAACCCTAATGATATCGAACAGGGGCACCCAGAAGGCAGCTGCCTGGAGTGGGGTGTCGAGGGTTTCTGGACCATAGGTAGCCATGATCGGGGCACTCGTGCTAAACAACAAAACCAATCGAGTGTTAAGCGGAGCTACGAATTACAAAGTCAAACTACAAATGGCCCAAAACAAACAGATCGAAACTACTCCCATTGTAGGGGCTCATTTGCATATAAGAGCAGAGAATGTCTAATAATTATGGGGAGAAAAAGGTCGACTGTGGGATACCCAGTAAGGGGTTTCTTTCTAAATACTTAAAGAATTTAAAAGTGGGGATATTATTTATTATCCTATTTAAATTGAGGATAAAATATATCATGTTTAATATTGTTGTTTAATAATAAACTTATAGGATCAATATTGTTGTTTAGTAATAAACTTACAGGATCATAAAATATCCTATATTAAACTTGTAGTATTTTTATTTAAATGAAAAGAGCTTAAATTTCCATTACAAATTTTGGATAATTAATAAGGAAAGTTCTTTAAAAAAATCTTTTGAATTTAAATCTTAAGAGCTGGCTTAACAAATGACTTTCTGTCTCTGAATTTTAAATGACTGTAAATAAAAAAGTTAAAACAAATTTGTAAAATATTAAATTAAGCTTATACTTGTCATAAAATATATTTTTCATTTCCTCCACTCTATCAATACTATATACCCTTCTTCTCAAAAATTCATCAGTATCAAATCTCTGAACTGCAGTTGCAAGATCCAGTTGACGCTTCCACAGTCGATTGGCAGCCAATCGGGCCTGTTGCTCCTCTGTTTGCCATCGTTTAGTGGCCGGCAGTCAAGTCAAATAATATGGCTTATATCGGACAGATCCACACAGTAGTTGGCCCTTGTAGGAGTCGTGAGCTGGGTCCATCGCAAACTATTGTTAATTGATTTGTACACACGCGGACAGCGTTGTTCTCTTCTCGACTATTAACTGGAATTTGTCGCTTCGCTTTTTGTCTGACGGTTCAGTCATCTCTGTAATTAACATTGGGCCAAGTCGCCAAGGCTCGACAGGATTCTGTCAATTGGTTTTGTCGCGACTGTGTTTGGCCTCTGGGGAGACAGCTTCCCGCTTCCCGGTAATAACAGGGTTCGGTGACAGGAGTGCAAAGTCTGAACAAATATTTGAATCCTTTTTTGGGACTCTTCAGGGGGGAATCCTTATACTGCTCATTTGAATTTTAAACATTTATTGTTTAAATTGAATTTGATTGTTAATTGAATTTTATTTAGCGAAGCAACTCAATATTCCTATGAAATATATTAATTCGTTGGTGGTGGTAAACAAAGGGAGTTGCTATTTATATCCATTAGCAAAGTATAATGAAGGTTGTTGAATCATGTGATTATAATCAGGTGAACACTGTAAACATTGAAATATTTATATAATTATTTTAAGAAATATGACTGGCAAGTCTGTTTTTAAATTTTGAAATTATTTTCGTTTGGGAAGGTTACACTTAAATAATTTTAATAAAACTTTATGTTAAATTTACAGACCCCTGTATTCAGAACATATATTATTATTATTTAAGTATAATTTATTATTCCCGAATATAAATTATTTTTTTGCCTTAAAATAATCCAGAATATATTTATACTCTAGATTTTATATACAGTTTTATGTACGATTTCTCACACTTTCAACCTATAAATCGAAACGTTTTAGAATCCGTTTTGCCAGCCAAAAAACATCAATTCATGGAAATCAGTAGTTCGACATAAATGACCAAAGTAAACTGGGTCACTCGACTGGCCAAACCTTCCGTTTGGCTCTTTACATAATTATTGGAACGTAACATTTGTCACACAAACCGCCAGAGAGAATGAAGTCGGCTCTGGGCGAAAGTGTTTGGCCCAACCCAACGGCAGAACTGGACAATCCCAAACCCAAACCCATTCCCAAAACCCAACACAATGCTGGGCCAAATAAAATTGCGTGCCAAACTGCAACCAGCAAATAATTATCTAGTTTTTTGAGACTCGGCTTGCTGTTCTATAATTTGTAATGACAAAATGCAATTAATTGCAGGGATTGTCTGAGCGATGGGTTCTGCGAGATTACAACTAATTACGGCTCTGATCTTGGGTCCGATTTTGGTCCAAACGAAATCGCGATGACTCGTCGCTGTTGTTTATTACTTCATTAAAACCGCATTAATACCGCTCTTCACTTGCTGTTCGATTTGTTTAAATCAATAATGAAAACAAGCAACAACAATGAGCTTTTCGGGCCGAGAAAAAGGCCAAATCAAAACAGAAAATCGAACAAGCCCCGAACCAATCCCATCCCCACAGAGCCGGCGATCCGATCCCAAGCGAGGGGCTTCCAACCAGACAATGCCGATAAATTAGAAAATAATGCGCACCCATTGTCCGCGGGCTTTGTTTCATTTAAGCGCTTTTGTTGTTTGCGTTTTGTTATTATTGTGGGGCCCCCAGCTCAGCCCCCGATGACCCCGCAGCCCCATGACCCCGCTCCCAGATCCTACCACGGTGCTGACTCTGGTGGGAAAGAGAATTGGGCAGACCTTGCCCTGGATACCCTCCCACAGGGCTTAAGGTAAGTTATATGTTATATTCTTTATAAAAAATATAATCTACAGAGATTAAAAATAAATATAAAATATCTAGAGGTTGTTGGAACCTTTCTTTAAAACTGCAAACGTTTCTAAGTGGAAAATATTTTATATTTTAATTATTTGAGACAAACAACCATTTCCCTAAAATATTAGTATGTTTGATTTGTAAACTCAATAAGAATAAAATTTTTTAAATTTAGCAGAAGAGATCTTAGGCTTCAAAAAGCCTTTTTTAAATATTTTATATTTAAAGTGTAGAGTAAGAAGTCAGTGTCAAGCTCAAGTAACTAAAAACAAAAATCAGATTACATTCATAATAATTTTAAAATAAATTTCCAAAGAGTATCCCCTGTTTTCCTTTTCTTAAAAATAATATATATATTCCATAATTCATTTT
>JAEIIJ010006491.1:0-45743 GCA_018904815.1 Drosophila ogumai
TTTTAGAAAATTTTAGGTTGGCATTAAGTTGAAATTTTAATAACATATTTTCCTCTTATTAAGTTTCTTATATTATGTGGCATAAATTAATTATAAAGAAGGTTTTAAATACTAGTGCTGTAGGAATTATAGCTTAACATTTCTTTTTACCACTTTTATTGACACATTTGCCCATTCTTTGCGATTTAAATAAAACCATAAATCGGTTCCTTTTACGTTCCAAACCCAAAGCAAATCTTCGTGTGAGTTTTGCCCAAAAGCCGCAGGCAGAAGGGCTGCCAGTTTACATTTTCGGAGGCTATCAAAGTCCCTCACCTGTCCGCCCTTTTGAACCCACTCCCTTTTCGGGTTACCTAAGTCGGCACAAATTGCTGTTTTAGCCAGACGATGACTATGACTATGACTACGAACTATGGCTACGTGTTGAGGATGATGATGATGATGATGAGTACAAGGCAAGGTGTTGCTTTTGTTAGAAAATTTCATTATTTTGGCTTAAGCCTGAGACACACACACACACCACACACTTGGGGCTGGCATATTTATGTGCCAGGTACACACACACATGCCATTTATAGCCAGGGATTAAAAGTCAAATCCTTTTGTTTAAGTGCCAAAATTAATTTTCATTTGACATGCAATGGGCCAGAGAAAAACATGTTTTCCGTCTGGGCTTGGCCAAGTCAAGTCATGTGGCTGTAGGCCCCATCTTGGGTGGAGTACTTACTTATTTCTCTTTTTTTTTTTTTTTTGGCAGACGAAGGCATATCTCGTCGCTTTAAAAATGCATTTACCAAAGGCCCCTCTAAAAAAAAAAAAAAAAAATTGAATGCAAATATGCCAACGCCGCCAATCTATTGATTGCACTTAATTGAGTTGGCCATAAACGGTCGTCCAAATATAATCAAATACCAATTTAAATTAACTCAACAGCAATTTAAAAGCTGGCAACAAAAATTTCAAACTAACCGACAGCATCAACAACAACGGCTAAACGCAAAAAAATTAAATTAGTGCAAAAATGTAAACATGTTGTTGAATAGAGAGGGGTGTCCGGCAGCGGAGGATTCGGATTTGGCTTTGGCTTCGAAGGAGGACGAGGCGGCGGCGGCCCGCGGACATGTAAATGACGCCCGGCACCAGCCTCAAACATGTTAACCGCATGTAAACTGGGTCCAAATCAGAGGGGTGAGCAGCAGCAGCAGCAGAGGAGAAGGAGGAGTAGTTCCGCAGACTGGGAGTGACCATGGTGCGGAATTGAGCGTAGGCATTTTAACGATCAGCAGCAGCAGCGGCTCGAACCGAATCCGAATCTAGCCAATTTGCCAATGCCTCCAAACGGATTATTTGCCAAGAAGCTCAATTGCAGGCGGCGGCAGGAAAAAAACGATTTGGAAAATTTTTAAATTGCCTCCAGGAAAATACAGCAGAGAATTGGTTATAATTTAGTGATTAATAGAGATCAATGTCTATAAAGATGAGTAATTTATTCAGGGAAAGTTATACAAATAAGGTCATTAATAAGCTTTACATTTCATGTAAGATAAACATTTGTATATCATATTAATAGTATTTAAAAAATATTTACAATTTTAAACGAATTGATTACAATTTATGACATAGGAAAAGCAAAGGAAATAATTAAAAAATATGTAACACGAATTTGTATATATTTTAAGTGAATTATAGGTAATTTTAATCTTATTTTAAAACTTTAAATTTATTAATTGTCAATTATAATTTTTTAATTAACTTACTTAGTTTTTTAAATAATTTTTGTTCTTGTTTTTTATGGGATTACTGTGTTGGTTGTTGGTTGATCTTAAATAATCGCAATATTCTTGATATTTTTTTAATTTTTTTTTATTTTGTTTTTATTTTATTTATGATATTTATATCATTACACATCAAGTGTGAATTTGTGTAAATAATTCTGACTGCCTTTCTGTCAATCTTTACACTCTAAGACCTTAGAAAATTCACATTTTCTTCTCCCATTTTATAACTGTACTTAACATTTTTACCCATCAAATTCCATACCTTTTTAAGCCCAACTCGAACCCGTTTTAATTTTTTGTTTATACCCAAAGCTTACACACTCGATCAATTCCCCCCACATGCGAGATGAGCTGTGTGTGCGGAGTGGAGTGGCGGCGGCGGAACCGAGGAAATTGAGGTTGAGGCCATGTCAGAATTTTTGCGGTCAGGCTCCAAAGTGCGCCTCACTCCTCTCCTCTCCTCTGGAAAAGTATCGCATTTCAATTGGAACATTGTTGCTGCTGTTAGTTCCATGGAATTATGATATTTTCTGTGAAATTTGAAACGTTTTTAATTGGCGCCTACTCTCCAGCCGCCGCCTGACCGCCCACTCTACCAAAGTCCAGAACATGCCCCGTAATTCGATGCTAAAATGAAATTTGAAATTTTATACAAATATGTTGTGCCCTTTGAATTAAAATCCAGTTAAGTTTGGTTTTAATTTTTTTTTTTAAGAAATTGTGTTTTGAGTCTTATTTTTACAGTGGGGAAAATCAAAAGGATAACTTAAAAATTACAAAATAGGAATTTAAAGGCAGAACTTTGCTTTTATTATAAAAACCATCATAAATTTTTTATTAAATAAATAAGTTAAAAACTTTGTAAAATCAAGAAGCAATTATTAAATTTTTTTATAAAGTTAACCTTTAAAATTTTCCCCAACTCTTAAAAATGATCTTCTATCCAATATCCCACTGTATTTGTTATTTATAATATTTTTTCTTGTTACTGCTAGACGCTGCCGCCTTAAAAAAAAAATTGGTAGAACGAGACAAGCCGCAAGTAGCGCCTAAAAACTTGGCAGACAGGAAGCCAAAGTTTTTTGTTACCTGTTTTGTTGTTGACTGACTTCTTCTGATATGCGCCAGGGAGACTAACGGCAAAGCATATTTCTGTTTACCCTTCGAACTGCCTGGATTAGCCCCGCGCCCACTCGGGGATCCACCGCTGCACTCTTATCGCCTCAAATTAATCAGCTTAATCCGTCGAAAACTTGGCTAGTTGGGAGTTGAGAGTTGGGGGCACCCCAGACCGCCAAGATTTCGGCTAACCAGAGATAAGCACAGTTCTTGTATGTGCAACATGCAACGTTAACATGTTACCTGTTCAGGTAATCACTGTGCTTTCGGGAGTGGGAGTTGGCCAGGTGGGGTTCTCTCTCTGTGTTCTGTGAACTGCTCCCGGCTGGCGTGTTTCAGTCTCTGGATTAATGCTCACTGCCGGAGGGTGTAATGCATATAATCTAATAAGCAGCAGGTGAACTCTGTGGCTTGGAAGGGGGTTAAGGGGTGACCAGGTGGATGGATGGATGGATAGATGGCTGGATGGTAATGGCAGTTGGACTAACGTTAAGGTTGCATTAGAAGGCTGCATAAATAACCAGGTAAACAGGGGAGACTAATGCCATAAGTTTTTGGGGAGTGAGTTACTAATTTAGCCAGGCTAAAATCAACAAAAGTTCTACGTATCTTGATGGTGCTTCTGGGGTTAATCAAATGAGAGGGAGTATGTGGAAAGTTAATTTTAAAATTACTTTGAGATAAGTTGCTGCACTGAATTAATTACAAAATTGAGTTAAGTTGAGGTTTTTAGTTAGGAAGAATATAATATAAAATAATTAAGTAATCTTAAGTTGTTTTTAAGTTGTAAAAATATTTACAACAAAGAATTATAAATTCTTTAAGCATGCTATATTTTGTAATAAATTTTTCCTTAAATATTTCCCACTCTCCTTTAAACAACCTTAGCAAAAACCCATTATTGTTTTTTTTACAAACCAAAACACTCAATGATATGCTCTTGATTCCCTTCCATTGTTCGCTGTTTTTTTCCTGTTTTTTCGGGGTAACATTTTTGAGGCCAAAATCAATTTCCAGGCCAGCAACAGAGAGAGAGGTTTCCGCTCAAACATAAAATGAATTTTGCGTTTTTCGTCAAAAACCAATTGAACGAAATGGAAGTCAGCAGTCAGTCTGTCCGTTTGTCCGTCTGTCGTCTGGTCGCTTCTCCCTGTCACTCCAAACCTAGAAAAGCCACCCAGCTGACCATTAGGCTAACCAATCGTGCGGACAAACTCATCGGACTCATCCACATACATCCGAGAGAATCGGCGCTGTGAAACTACTCAGCATAATGGGCATTCAGACGACGCACCCGGGCGAGCTGACAATAAACAAAACATTAAACTAATAGCGGAAGAGGGACAGTTTGCTATTATTATGTTCTATGCTTCTTTTTTTTTGTAATATTTTAAACAAGAGTAACGGGGTGGCGGCAATGATGATGATTCCCTTTGGAGTGTGTGGTCAGCAGAGAGGAGGCTGTGGACAACTCAAACTCCAGTGTCCCATACCGGGCTCTGGCCGTCAACAGCCGACAGCCGCCTCATCAATAGAGACAAAATAAATAATGCAAACGGCAATTTGAGCCTGCTCTTGGGTTCCATGGCAAAAGGCTGAGATAGAGACGGAGGCCAGAGGCACAGGCAAAGCAAAAGCCACTGGACAACCAACGGGGCCCATGATGATGAGGAAGATCACAATCCCAATCCTGCTGGTGGCTGCGGACACAGAAGCAGGCAGCATGTGGTGCACGGAAAGAAAAATTAAGGCTATAATTTCAGGGAAAATTAATATGCTCGATAAGCAATCAATTTTAGAATTCTTGATTCGAACTAGGATGTGTAACGAGAGGAAAAGTCATTTATACTATCATTAAAAATATCATCATATCGAAAATACGCCAAAGATTGATATACCGAATTTTTAAATATCGAAAAAATATCGAATTTAATGTAATAATCTTGAAATTATTGAAAAATATTATTAATATAATAATAATAATTATAGGTTTTTCCTACATGTGTAGATTCATTAAGATATCGATAAATATTGATACATTAAATCGATTCTTTCTTTCATTCCAATGCTTGTACTCCTACTATTCTTTTTTACCTTAATTTATTGTTTTTTATATTTCTTTATTTATTTAAATATTTTAATTTAACAATTTTGAAAATTTGTATTTTAATTTTTAATTGTAAATCCCCCAAAATTTCTTCAAGTGCACTCTGCTGCCACATTTGCCTGCATCTTTGGAGTCAAAAGGAATGTGTTTCATGAATTTTAAATTGCATACGAAATTGCAAAAAGATTGATATCCAATCTCACGCAAGCTGCATGCAGCAGGTGGGCGGGGATCTATCTTTGTATGTGCATGTGTGTGCCCCGAAAGGGGCGTGGCCAGAGGCAGGGAATGTGTATGGTGGTCAGGTGGTGGGACGTTGGGTAGATGGACACAGAACGAACGGAGGATGCGACATCGCGTCTGGACCAGACGACTTTGCATTGATTGGTGCCGTTGGTTTGGCCGGCAATCGCCGCGGGCTATTTACTAGCCGGATCGGGTCTGGAATCGACTTGGCCAGGAAAATAAAGCAAAAAATGAAGATTATGGTTTAAAGGAAGCGACTTAAAGATACCTGGTAGTCTTAGAATTTATTTTTTGTGTTTTTTAAATGGATTGCTTACCAAAATAAATTAAGTTATTTGGCTTAAGATCTGAAAATTAAAAAGATATAAATTAAATTAAATTATTTATTAACTATTTTAATTGTAATTGATCAAAAATATATTTTAACAATATATTTTAATATAAAAGAAGTATTTTAAAAATTATTTCAAAATTAAATAAATGTTTTTCCGGTATCTTAGGCTTTTTATAAAATTTAAATATGGCGGGATCTGGGTCTGCACTTTGTTAAACTCCACCACAACTTGGTTATTAGTTCTCAAAAATGTATTTTATTTTTTATATGATAAGAAATCAATAATCTATATTCCCCTGAATACCTCTTATTAAAAAAAAAAAGAGCCTGCAACACGGAGAATTTAAAATGTATGCCTTCCGTTTGCTCATTTCAAGCATCGGAAAATTGTGATTTGTGACTTAATGTATTTATATAAGTCAATGGCAGTTGGACAGACGGGACAGGCCTCGGACAGAGTAGAAGAATCAAGTGGAGTCTGGAGAGACTGGACACTTGTACAAACTAATTTCATATGTAAGTGGTGTAAATATCATTTTCTGCATCAGGTGATGCCTGAATGCCGTTGCTGCTGCTGCCATTGGCATTAATTTGTACAGATTTCTTGCCATTTTTCTTAGCTTGGCTCCTCTTCTCTTCTCGTTTTTAAAATTATTTTTCTTCTTTTTTTTTTTTTTTGTTTGAACATTTCAAATGGACAAATGCCAATATGTTGGCGTTGATGGTTGGCGTGTTTGAATGTGATGATTGTGGGAAAATTGCCAGGGTCTGGGGATGGGTTTACAGATGGGTGCATCATTGGATGAGGTTGTTGCTGATGCTTAGGTGTGGATTCGAGTTGATTGAAGGTTTAGTCTTGGGCTGGGAGTGTAGAATATATGGAAGAATGGTAAATGGCAGGGGAATTTCAATTGTGGGTGGGTAATCGGAAAGGTTAATTGAATTTAAAAGAGCTAAGAATGAAGGTGAAGTGAATGTGGGTTCTATTATAATATTAGAAAAAATAATTGTTATTGTAGAGTTTCTACTGAAATTTACAAAATAATAAATCCTAATCCCCTTCAAATATTTAAATAAAGATATAAATAATTGTTACTGTATCATATTTTAAACTTATAATTTATACAGCAAGCCAAACTGATGCTTTCTCAGAACAAGTCACACTCTCATATCATAAACTTTACTACGATAGAGCTATAATTTACCCGATATTTAATACTTTGTCTTCATCAATCGGTTAATGAACATTTGCCAACTCACTGCAATCAATTTGCGGACGGACCGTTATATATAGACATTTTTAGTGATTTATCTGGCAAAAGGCAAAAGCCAATCGCCAGCTCATCCAGACTCTAGACTCCTCTGCAGTACAGACTCCAGTCTCTGCTCGGCTCATCTGCATAATTGTGGCCTGGCAGGCATTTCTAATTGATGTCCATAGTTGACCATGTCCAGAGTGCAAACAAAACGCAAATCAATCAGCTAATAACAAGCCAAGCTGGCCAACCGAGGCTACCTCCAGCCAAAAGCAAACACTATCGCTAAAATTAATCGCGCCCCCCTTGAGCGCATGTGTGTAAGCCTACCATATTAATTATGTTTATAATTTGCACAACGGTTAACACGCTCTATTAATTCGCCGTTTTCAGTTTTGAGCAAACACAGAAAAGAAAAAAATTTAGTTTTTTAGGCTAAAAAAGAGCTTGCTTTCTTTTTAATTGATGATTAAATGGTTTAGAATTGGAAATTAAGTAATTTAATTTGAAGTTTAAATTTTTAATTAAAAATTCCTTCTTTGATAAATGTTACAAAATTATATTAAAATTATTATTTTGATTTAAATATTATATTACTTAAAAAAAAGTATTCTTCTGATTGCATATTCATTTGTTCTTATGTATCAAAACCTTTTAAATAATTTTTAAAGGAATTTACAATCAGAATTAAGTCATCTATAATTAAGATATATTTTGTAGTCAATTTTATTTATTAAATTTTTTTAAGAACTATTTTATTTTATAGTTTCTATTATAAACCGCTATATTTTCCCTGTGTATTACTTTATTTTGCTGTTGTTTTTTATAGCTTTTGGATGTCTTTTTTTTTATTATTGGCATCAGTTCTGGTCCCGTGTCCCGGCGATAAGCCTCAGCCACAATTTACACACTTTATTAACGTATTAACGCATCGATTGCGATATGGCGAGCGGCTCTTCGGAACGGATGTTTGAGGGAAAGTTTTTCCTCCTCCTGTAAGCGCCGCGGCGCACGCTCAACTGCACTTCGACTTCCTTTTGGCCGATTGCAAAGTAATTGCCTTGTAATTGCCAAACTAACGGTGCGGCGATCGATGCAGATGGATCTTTTTTAAACATAAACATGCATATAAACCTACATTTATGTAGATATATATGCAACTCTTATTTTTTTGGTTGGGGCGCCTTGTAATATACACATTAGTTTTATAATATATTTTAATCGTGATTAGGTATGCATTGCCTGCTAGATCTGCCGCGCCATAAATCGCACCCAAATCGGAATATCCACCTCCCACAGCCGTTTCTTCTTTGTATCTCAACATGCATAATTCATGGCAGATCAAGCTGTATCTATTTTTTTTTATACTCTTTTCGGGGGTATTGTAATTTTTTCTCAAGGAGTTCGTACTAGGGATCTATGTACATCCAGTAGAAAAAATATTTACTTTAATATGGTTAATTTTTAGATGGTATATTGAAATTTTAAATCGAATTATTGTATGAATGTTAAGTGTTTCTTTTATTGATATTATTGGTTCGATTTTTTAAACAGGATATCGGTTTATCGAACATCTGTGAATCGTAATGTTAAAATATTGATTTATATATCGATTTACCCAAAAAAAAAATCGATAAAGTATCGGTATATTGGTTTTTTCTGATATTCTTATTGTCCACTCCCAGTTATATACCATAAAATCCTTTTTAAAAATAATTATAACTTCTTACAAAAATATTTCACAAATTTTCTATTAAATCAAAGAGTATTCCTCCATCACCAACCCTCGCAAACATTTTTCCTTTTTGCAATCTGCAAAGCTTTGGCCACACAAAATGCTTGGCAAATATGTGGCGGCCTTCAGGCCATGGCAACAGCAGCAGCAGCAGCAAACACTCTTTTGTGGCAAGATCAAACCGCACAAAAACCGAACGGCAGCGGAATGGAAAACGTGGCAAGAACTATGCAAAAATTATGGCTCATAGTGCACTTTGAATATTGGCCAGAGGATGAACACCGTCCGTCCGTCCGTGCATTCCCCGCCTGAGCTCTCTTGGCCCTGCCATTTAGCCACACTAAAGAGGTTTCAATTACGAACACGGCTACTGCAAACGCCCCAAACGGAACGAAAAAAGGTGGCTGGAAGGGGGTTTGTACTATGTATGGGGATATGCCAGAAAAAAAAAATACAGATACCAAGGCCCCCAAAGCCAAAGCCAAAGCTGAGCCGAGCTGAGTTGGCCTAGCCAGCCGCACTGAAATTACAGTAATTCCCATCACTTAGAGCGCATATTAATGGCCATCGAACGGCGGATGGCGGACCGAGGCATTCAATCAGTTTTTCCCCCCGCATTTCCCCTTACTGCCTTCTTTTTTGCATATAGGCCCCCTGTGGCTGCTAAAGACTTAAAGTTCATCAACACTGGGCAGCTGGTGATCACTGCAAGAAAAATATAGGAAATCTATAACTAAATTTAGGGAAATTAAATAATCTGTTGAGTAAATAATAATAATAATAATAATGTTATAATAAATTATAAGAAATAAGAAAAAATATTTTATTGAAGATAGCAATAGTAAGAGATAAATTATATTTAATTTAAGTGATATAAAAATCTTACCAATAAAAGGTATACGTTTTCTAAGGATTTTAGTGTCTAGCTTAGCTTTCATATTCTTATTTCTCTCAGTGCCCTGCTTAACTGCTTTAGCCTGGCTGACAAATGAGGAAGGGAATCTGTATACGGGATATCTATTGATCTCTAATTATGCCAGGAAAGAAACGCAATCGAATAAGAAACGGAGGCTGAAAAAAAAGAAGCAATTTTAATCAATGCCTCTAGAGCCGCCGCATGGCCAGCATTTTAGCATTTTAGCATGTTGACATGCCACGGCTGTCAACAGCTGACAGTTTCAGCCCGGCCACGATGCCGCACTCATTATGGCCCGATGACCAACTTGGGCAAACGGAATGAGAGCCCCAATCCGCGAATGCGACTCCGGACTGCAGTAAGTTGGCTTGGCTTTTGCCACAGCATCCAACCAGCAGCCGTAGTTTGCCAATTGCGATTCGACGGCGCTGTAAATTCCTAGAAAATGTGCGCATTTCATCATCATTTTGAGACATGTGCTCCATTTTGCGTTTGCCTTAACTGACTGACATAACTAAGTGAAGATGAATGCGCGAAGGCAGCGAACCAGCAGCCAGTCAAATCTGTCATAGAGATGCGAATATTACTATTTTCTATATTAAATGTAACTATGAGAGATTAAGGAATTAAAATGAAACATTTTGAGAACTTAATTAATGCACAAATTAATTTAAGAAATATTTATATATAAATATTAATTTATTATTAAACTTTCAAAAGATTTTCAATCGTTTGTGGAGGATTTTCAAATCGATAAATTAGTTTCTAATATTTCTAAAGAATAATATTCTTTAATAATATTTTTAAATTATAAACAACCCCTTCTAAACTTGATTCACAAATTAATTTGGAAAATATTTTAAGTCATTTTAGAGGTACTCTGAAAATTTTAAGAATATGTTTATTGATTTCAAGAGATTTAAAAATTAAAGTAGCTAGTTCCTAAAAAAATTGTCTTCTTCAATTTAATATTTTTACAAAAATATACCATTCTTTAGGGACCAAAAACAGCTCATTTGCAGGGTCTTAAAAATATTCTATAACTCTTCAGGAAATAACCCCCTTTAAAATCTTTAAAAAATCCCAGAACTCTCTCTGGAAAAAGGATAAACAATCAGCACTGTCCATCGGCAACCTGCAACATGCAACTGGCTGCAGCAACGCATCAACAGATATCAATCATATTTGAGATGCAACAAGCGAGCTAAGAGCTAAAAGCTCGGGAGCTCAGACTCCGACTCCGCTCCGACTTCGTTCCAGGATGGGATCGGAACTGGTGGCCATGGCCGTGCCTCACTGTCTGGCCCGGTCCGCTCCATAATTATATTATGTGGCATGAATTATTAGACCATATTGGAGCCGGGGCTCTAATGCGTTTCTCGGAAACGTCGCCGACGACGACGACGACGATGTCCGAGAGCAGCAGCCTGAAAATGATATTGCCTTAATGATGGTAATGACTGGCACTCTCTCCGCCCTCCCTCGCTCTTGGCTTGGCCAACTCTTCCATCTGGGCAACCGTTTTGGTCCACATCCAAACCGTGTTGAGCCCAAAATTGGTCAATGTAACGTTAATTAAATCAAAGTCTGCTACTGCTGCTGCTGCTGATGTTGGCCCGAATGAAAGAGCCAAAACCAAAACGCAGCCTGACAAATAGATACAAATGGTTATTGGCACGTACGTGTCGTTTGCCATTAGACACTCACTATGTCGATTCCAAAAATGTTTTAAAAGCCAAACCAAATCTTTGGCATTAGTGGGACACTGTGGGCGTGGCAAAGCCATATTTAGGGTGGTATATGTTTTGGTTTTATAGAAAATTTTAAAGCACACAGCAAGGGGGGGTTTTTTTGGTTGGAAAGATGAAACTAGCTTATGGAAATATATTTGATTAAGCAAATAATTAAATAGCCTGAAGTTTTTACTAAATTTCCTTTAATTTTTAACGATTTCCCTGATGCTAATCTAGTTTTATTTAATTTAGAATTGCTTAGATAAGTAATATCTTTAAGTTTCTTTATCAAAATAATACGTTAAAAAATTCCACTATTTTTGTGTTAATAAGTATGTAGGTTTTCGGTGTAAAACCTTGACTCCTCTGATGTCTTTAACTTTACCTTTATAGCTAATGAAGGTGGGTAGTGCCCTACCCATGCCCCCACCACTTCCACTTCCCCAACTATTTCTACTTCCATCGCCTTGCATAATTAGACGCGTGGTGTAATTATGCATTTACATACTACTCACATGGCCTGAGAGTGCGTGAGTGTGTGTGTGTAGGGGTTTATATGGGGCCTTTTTTGTGGGCGTGGCTATTGAGGATGGTGTTGCGTATTTAGCTGTCGACGACTTCTAACTACGGCAAATAGCCAGCCGATGCAATCAAAGACGCGTTGAGCGGTGAATGTTGCAAACTGTTGCAAACTCTGGCCAACTTGCAGCTCCAGAGTTCGCAACGCCAAATGGCCTTATAATTATAGTGCGGGGGGTGTTGCGAGTCCTATAATTATGGCCAGCGGTGTGAAGATATCAGAGAGAGGGGGGGTGAGTGCTGCAAGGTGCGGCAGGAGTCGTGTGGCAAATGGGAAAATAAGAGCTCAGGTTGCATCCTCGTTAGATGAAGGAGGATGGACGGACGGAGGATGAGCCTGCAGCCGAATAAATACAGTTAGTTTGAAGAGGATAATGCACTGGGAGTTAATTTGCTTTGTTTTTGGGGGTACAAAAAAGAGGGTATCTTCAATTGGGCTTCAGGGAAAAATTACTTATATTAAAAATTGTATATTTATCACAGTTTGGCGTGTTTTAGGTTCATGAAAAATATATTTATGTTAAAAAATAAATAGTATTATTTATTTTTTATTTTATTTATTTATTTTGTATCTTTTATTTATATATTATTTCTACAGGAAATCCCGTTACTATTTTATTCAATTAAGAAGTATTTTAATTGCGCTTCTCCAAGCCCAGCTCTCTGCCCCGTAAAGTTTTCAATAAATCTAGTGAAAAATATTTTTCAGGCTGCCAGCATAAATCAAGCTCAGCCTGCATTTCCACCTGTCTATCTGTCCGGCCTTCCACCAGCCATCCGCCTGCCTGTAGTATCTCTTTGGTTCCCCTCTCTAAATCTCGGTGGCAAGGCAAATATTTATAAAATCCAACAATGCATTATCAGGCGGAAGTGCAATTATTCAACGTGCAACATTTTGCGGCAACTGATGTTGCTAGTGCTGCTGCTGCTGCTGAAGCATTGCAGTTGCTGCGTATGAAACCAGCAATTTCTAGCAGTAGCAGCAGCAGTAAGCAGCAGACTTGGGCCAAAGGCTCTAATTAGTTTTTGCAATTTCCACGCGTTCCACCGCCTGTCGCTACTTAGTGTCAGAGCAACAGTTGACCCCCTTGGACAAGCCCCTTTCTGGCCATCGACTCTAGACAAATATGCAATTAGCAAATGGCAGTAGCAGTAGCTACTAGCTCCAGCTCCAGCTCAAGCTGCCTTTGTTTTTAGCCCGGCTTTCCTTCCCCACTTAAAGTTTTTTTATGTATCGATGGAAATGAAAATGATAGAAAGGCAAAAAGCAACGAGAATCCAGCATACTTGGGCCGCAATCAGGCCGCCACTTTGCCACTTTACTGATTTGGTATTTGGCATTCGAGCGAGCCAGAGCCACTCTTTGATTGCCGGTTACCAAAAGTGCCGGGCAAATATTTAGCCATATAATTTGTGGGGCGGTACACTGAACTTCCACAGCCCCGGACAACGCGGGGAGTCAATGAACGGACAAGAAGCCCTCTTATGCACTTGAAATTAATATTTAATTAATTATAAATAAATAATTATATAATAAGAAAACAAATATAACAATAATAATCGAATATAAAATTTGTAGCTTTCAATCTACCCATGAAAACTGGATGAAAATTGTATGAAAATCGTATGAAATATTATTCGAAATTCATTCGAAATATATTAAGACATATATTTCAGGTCTAAATATTTTTTTGTAATTCTCAAACCTTTCAAGATCAACAGATCTTCGCCGTTACCTCACAGAATACATTTTCCAACACCAGAAACTTATTTTTGTATTGAAGATAAATTCTTGCCTTAAAGAACAAAGAACTCTCACATTTAATTCTCTTGAAAGAAATCTATGTGGCATTCCCATACATATTTATTTGTTGCGATTATTCTAACAATGATAACGGTTTTATATCCCAGAGAATTTATTCGGAATATTCAGAATAATTATTCGTATATATTTTTTTGTAGTGAAATCTCCCAAGCAAACTGTTCGAATGTTACTAACTGACAACAATGGCAGCTGAGGAGGAGGCAGCAGCGGCTGACGGCGGCGGCGAAGGTGCGTTTGCATTTCTAATGAACATGCTACGCACTTCCGCTCGCCACAATGAATGATGGGAAGCCCAGCCCAGCCCCAGCCCCAGTCGCACTCGCAGTCGCAGTCCCATTTCCATACCCTGGTTATATTCCCGAACCGAACCGATCCGAACGGAGCCTCGCCCTTACTACATCATATTTTGCAATGCCATAATTTCTGGGCCGCCCCCTCCGACTGCATTATGCGTTATGCGTGGCTAGGCACTAGCTCGTATATTTAAACTATATACTCGTGTGTGCTGGTAGCCTCCCATTAAACACCCCTACACACACTCACTCTCTCTCGAGGCATAAATCTTGTAGAAATTTATGTTATATTTCACAATTTTTATTTCCTATTTTTTTTAGCTACCAATACAATAAATTATCAAAGTAATTGAAGCAACAAGCTGGCCCTGTTGAGGGTTTTTCGGCGTCCACCCTCATCCAACACAAATTAATAAGTCCTAATGCCTCTGAAGTCGAGCATGTTTGCGATTACAGTGGCAATTTACAAATTAGTGCCACATGGGGCAATAGTTTTTAGCCCCCGAGGGGGAGGGGCCGACAATTAGGCTCCCAGTGAAATGGCTGTCGTTGACCTTCCCTCCCCCGAAAAGATCTGACCCCTTTTAGTGCCCTATCGTAGGGTATCTCAAGGGATCGGATATGTTAAGACACTTAAACCAGACCGATGACAAACGGGGGAGAGTCTTTATTTATTAAATGTCGCATTCAGGGCACTGGGAAAATTTTAAAATAATTATACTAAAACAAAAAATTGATATGGAAACCTGAGTAAAATACTTTAAATTAATAAAATTAAAAAACCTGAATAAAATAGTTTTTTTTAATATTTGTTATTTATTTATATTTTTTTTAAGATTAAATATTCATATTAGGAATGTAGAATAGTAGGAAAAAACTGCTTTTGAGATGTCGGAAATGATCGTTTTTACAATGAAAGTATTGGAATTATTAAAAATATTAGAAAAATGTTAAGTTAATTTTTTTTCGTTTTATAGACATTTCCTGTCAATATGGATAAATTTATATTTTCTGTCATTCTTATTTAATATTATACCATTTAATTTTTTAAATTATATTTCATGTTTCTTTTAATTACTTTATATCTCCCAAAAAAAAATTCCAAATAAAATGCACAGTGTATGTAAGTTAAAATACTGGCTTCTGAATCACTCCCCCATAAACTGATATCACACTGTACATATCCATATATATATTGTATAAATAAAAATCTCCCGATTAAGAGTATTTCCCTGTTTGCCTTTGACAAACTTTTCAACTTCTCTCAGTCGTAAAGAGCGTTTTAACGATGACACACTCGAAAAATACACACGCTCCTCGCCCGGCAATCAACATTCAAATTGCCAACAACAGAGAACATACTGCCGATAACAGGGCAAGTTCAAACGACAGACGAGAGGCTGTAAAATGCTTTCAACACTTTCATAAAATACTTTTACACATTGTCATTGGCAGTAGAAGAGGATGCCCCCGATGGTCATTACAATAATTTTTTAATAGCTCATAAAATGCTACACTTTAAAATAGACAACGTCACAGAGAAAAACAATTTGTACTTTGTAATTCATTTGCTGACCCGCATTTTTAGGATTTTTATTTTATTTTATTTGTATTTTTTTTCGGGGGTTCAGAGATCGTCTAGGGGCTTCCCTAACATTTTCTTGAGCTTCTTGAGCTTGGCGTGGGCGTTTGGTTTTCCGTACTCGACGCTGCCGCTGTTTTAATTGCAGGTTCAGTAACCTTTTATCGACCTAGGGTCGCCGTTCGGTCAGTTAATGCCGAAAGCCAACCCTCATCATTCCAAGCGAAACATGCGAAATCCCGAAACAAAAGTCATGCCATGTGTAGGGAGCCATGTAGTGCTGGTGCTGGTGCTGGTGCTGGTGCTGGTGTGCTGCTACTTACTTGCTGACCAACGGGCCGCGTCTAATGCGGAATGTCAAATGTCAAAATATATGGTGAAAATGTGTCAACTTTCTTATCTGATTTGGTCACGCTGCTACTTTATAACGCCAAATGTATAATATGTATATAAATATAAGTGTGTGTGTGTGTGTATGTTGTGTGTTGTTGCTGTGCGTGCTTCAGCGCACAGAAGGGGAATGGGGATGCCTGGCAGCGGCGGGGTGTGGCGGTGAGGCGTTGGCGGTCGAGACCTGTTTAGAATTCAATTTTCATACAAACGAACCCCTGTCCCAGTGTCCAAGTGCCATTGGTACACTAGAGAAAAATAATAAAAAATTTAATGATAAATAAATAAGTAAATAATAATCAATGGGGGGTATTTTAAAGCATAGCAATCACTTTCTACTGTATTAATTGTATACAGAGAATAAGGTTACTTGAAAAAGATATTAGAATTTATTTACTTAAGATTATTTTTAAAGATTAAGATTATCTTTAAAATTAAAATTATATAAATTAAAAACATGTCCTAGCTTGTTTGCTTAGTTTTAAAATAAAATATATTATCCCCATTATTTTTTTCAGTGCCCTGCATTCCCCATCCCTTTTTTACTGCACTTTGTAGGTAGCCTGTCTTTGGACACAAACGCGCATTGGGTTAATAACGCCAAAGATAAAAAGGCACCCACAGCTGAAAAAAAAAAAAAACAAAAAACTAAATGGGAAAATTAAAAAGGTAAATAGAAAAAAAAAACCGGAGACCGAAATGCATTTAAGGTCCGAAATAATCGGTTGTCTGCAAATTAGAATGTTTTCTACTTAATTTATGCTGGAAGGGGAAAAACCCGGTAGTGGGAAAACTGCAATTAAAACGAGTCGGCGACCAGAGCTTTGATGTCTTGTGGTGGGAGGGAACACCGTTAGCCAAGTCCATTAAAGACTTAAAAGCCGAATAATTAATTTATGATCGGTCAAAGGTTTTCCTCCACCACCGAATATTCGCCAAATTATGTGGTACCGAGTGCTGCAGCAATCTCGTAGATAAAGTATCTTTTGGGGGGCCATGGTTCAACACGCGTCGGGGCCAGCATTTTTAGGGCCAAAAACGGGAGGCACGTCACCTAAATGAACTTTGCTTTGACCCCAAAAAAAATAAGAGAAAAAAAAAAACGCTTGACAAACTCCAAGGCGAAACAACATCTAACAGATCGCCTGCATCTGCAGCTGACAAGAGAGCTACTTTGGCTGAAATGATGTGAACCAGTTACAGAGGCTCTGCTAAAAGATGTAGAAATGGGAAAAAAGGCCTAAACAAAAACAGAAACAAAAACTAAACCGCTAGATGCACTTAAAGAAAAGAGTGTTAAAATATGAAATGAATATGGGAATAGAGAAAGTTAAATATTGGCTCTTTAAATAGATTTTTCTTTATCTCAAAATAAATGTTTAAATATTGTATTAGTTAAAAAATGTATTCTATATTTCCAATAAGCTTACATTTTTCCTTGTGCACCTTAGCTAGACAGACAAGAGTCGAAACGACCATTTAAAGTATATTTTATCATTCATTCAGCTGCATCTGACTTGGACCAGCTCATTATCATACAATGACATTTTCCTCGGGCAAACTGTAAACTTCGGACTGCCATTTGTTGCTGCTGTGTGATGTTGCGCCAGCAACTAAATTCCTTTTCAACTTTGTTTCCTAGTTGGTTTCATTTTGACTGCTCTTAAGTATAGTATATAGTATCAGTAGAGAAAATTTGGTATGCATCTGATGGACAGCAAACACACACAGCACATAGCAAATGGGGCCAAGCGAAAGATCAGCGGTGTTTCTGCTTATAAAAGGGGGGATCCATATGTGTGTCTTCTGGGAGACCCTCTTGAACCCTTTGCATTGGCACGTAAGTAGCCATCGATTGTCATGTGACTAGAGTCCTTGCATTGGAACGTGTGGCAAGCTGGGGTTAAAGGTCTTTTGGTTAAAAAGTTGTGTTACTTTGAAGAAAGAGAAGAGTTTTTATATGTCAAATATTTTATATTATAAGCTATAATTTAACAAAGCAATAAATATATACAGAAAACATAGATTAAAGATTTATTTTAAATATTTAAATAAATGTGTATATTATTTTCTTAATCTTATTTACTTATTAAAAAGAATTTAGTGGCAAACACATTTTAAAAAATTTTAAATATTTTATTAAATAAATATATTATTTCCCTAATCTTCTTTATTTATTAAAGAGTATTTAGTGTTCAATTATGCTCAACAAATCTGTTTTTTACAAATGATCAACACAGATACCGAACTGAGCCCGCGGGCTGCCTTAACCTTACAAGCAGCAACTGCTGCTACTGCCACTGCAACACAGCAACAGTTGCTGCTGCCGTGCAACAACAACAGCAGCAATCGCAGTACGTGTGCAATATGCCCGTTACTGCAGTAGTTTGTAGTTGCTGCCGTTGCCGTTGCAGTTGCAGTTGCAATCGCTTTCCCAGCGTCGTATTGTCGCTTCTTTTTTTGTTGTATTTTTCTTGGCTCTCGATCTTAAGTAGTTCGTGAGTTGAATAACTTTCAATTGAATTGTAAAGTAAACATTGTGTGTCTTGGATCTTGGACACACCCCATCATCGCAGAGCCGTGGCCTTTGTTTTCATAGAGAGAGAGACAGGGAAGAAAAAGAGATCCTGGGGAACACATCGTGCTGGGGCAAGCATTTTAAGGATTGTCCCCGCCAAACGTTTAATTGTCATGCATTTGGTGCATTTCTGCTGCTTTTTCGGAATTTCAGATTCGAGTATTTGAATTTGGATTCGAATTTGTTTTTGGCCCGCATGCAAGTTGTGTGTTTGTGCGTGAAACTTAATACGGACTCGAACAATTTTGATAAGCATAAAATGCAAAACCTGCTGCATAAATATCGAATTTCACAGCCGCCGGCACAGAGTGTACCGACAGCAGAAAAATTCCCCTCAAACCGAAATCCAAACTCCATCCCGAGATTGTCAATTGAACGCAGCCAGTTGCATAAACATGGCAAAGAAATTGTCATGATCAAAATGTGATATTAAACGTGGCGGCTTGCCGCACAGCCAAAGCCAAAGTGCCGGTTTTTACACTTAAATAAATGTTAATTTTCAGATTTTTGCTATTAAAAATGAATAAACTTTAATTTAGGAACCTAAAAGGGGAAGGGGTATATTTATTTAGATTTTTATTCAGGTTTTATTGATCAAATATTTATTAAGAAAATATTTGTAAATTTTACATTACATTACATTTCACAATTATGTTATTTTAGACTCCATAAATATTTACTTTAATTAAATTAAAAACAATTATAGTTAAATCAAACTTTTAATATTCATTTCTAATCAAGAAAGTCTACGAAATACGACCTCTTAAATCCGTTCTTTATGGTCTCAACTATTAATATTAATACTTTTTTAATTAATACTCCTGTTTTCGCATTTTTCGCTCTGCATTTTTTTTTTTTCGCTTTGATTTTCTATTTGATTTCATTTCCCTAGAAACGACTACGATCGGACTTGAAACTGGGAATTGTTGCTGCCACCGCCAGTCAGTGTTGCTGTTGTGATTGTCCACTGAGTTGGGGTTCGTCGCATAAATAGCAATTTTCTGGCATTTCATTTGACATTTAATTGAGATCGTAAAATTTTGTAAAGCTTTTTCCCGGACATTTACTGGCCCCGGCTAATGTGAGATCTTTTGCTGCTTATCAGCCGAGCGACAATAACAAATTTGACTGGTCCCCGGTCCGAACCGGTACTGAACTTTACGTCTTTTTCTTTGGTTTTTTTAAAATTCTTCTTTCTGTATTTTTTTTGCTGGCATGCCAATCCAATCTTTTCGCCCCATTAGGGCGCCTCCCGATCAACGTTTTCAATATTAAACGGCTGTCAGGCGATCGGCTGGATGCAGCAAACTAAGTGGCCCACAGTAGCGACCACGCAGCAATCGATGTTGCTGCGGTGCTTATTCTTCATTGCACAGGGAAAAATTAAGTATTCTAAATTATGATAAAGTGGGAGCTAATTAGCTTTAATAACTGCTATATTGGGTTGTTTTAATAGCTGGATTAACATTAATTTATAAGTCGTTAAGGATGATTTTAAGTGGTTATTATAATTAAATGTTAATGGATATTCTTGGGTTGGGGTCATAAGCTAGTTAATTATAACATTTTTTTTTTTCTAGTTCTGTAAAAATGACGGGCAAATGAGCCAGTAGACTTACGAACAAACGAAAGACAGTATAAACTGTAAGATGTGTAACGCTATATAATTTTCTTTGAACTTCTGGATTTTACCTAGATTTTTTTGTATACCCTAAGACCTTGTATTTTATTTCTAATTGGTAAATAATTTACACTTTTTTTTATACATAAAGAGAAAAGCTTTTTTACCCCTAAAAATCCTTTATAAATAAAAACTTTAAATTTAAAATTCTAGTGTAGCTCCTGACTTTGCCCACACATCCGTGCGATCCATTGAGAGCGCCACAAGGCAAGGGGCATAAACGTTTTGTTGTTTTTAATAGAGCCAAGCGATTACAGGCGGCAGCAGCAGCAGCAGCGGGGGCAACAACAGCAGTAGCAACAACAATTGCTGTTGGCTTCGACGAGCGACGAACGCGTAATCAATAAATCTAAAAATAATTCCACCAATACATGTCAAAGCCGTAATAGGGAAACCATAAATTTTTTTGTTGTTCTGTCCAGCAGAAATGTCTAAGGCACGGTAGCAACTCTTGCTGCCCCGTTGCCTGTTGCATGTTGCTGCGGACGACGGCTGCAAGCCATTAGCAATTGTTGTTGGCTGGCAACATGCTACGTATTGGCAATAAGTAACGCTGATTTGGCAGTTAAATGCCGCGCGATTGTTGTGGGCAGCAGCCAGCCGGATATGCAATAGCGGCAGCAGCAACATGTTGCTCGCAGCCAAATCTGTTGGATGTGACACTAATATCCGGGCTCTATCTTGGCAGTCATAATGAGCAGCAGCAGTAGCAGCAGCAGCAGCAGCAGCAGTTGGTCGTATCTATCTATAATAAGTTCCCAACTAGAGATCCAATCATTATTTCCTTTACCATTATTGCTATTACAGCAGCAGCAGCAGCATGTGCAACATGTGCTCAGGGTTTGCTCTTTATCGTGGTCAAGGAGCAGTAGGAATCTAGTTGCAAGTTGCAGCAACCCTTTACTGGAATAAACATAGCAATGATTCACTTATCAGTGGCTCTTTCAGGGCAACAGACAACAGCAACATGTGTCCCCCAGCAGCATGGGCTTTAACTAGCTTAGTTTTTAACTACTTCAGGGATCGGTATGCACTCAAAAATAAATATTAAAAAAGAAAATTAACAAGGAGGAAATTTAGAAAAATATTTATTGCAACATTTAAAAGGTTCTAGTTCATTAAAAACATTCCTATTAAAAATATTTACTTCCTATGCTGATTATTTATTTCCAAAATCTCTCTAAATCCACCTCTTCACTTTGCCCCTATTTTCCTCAGTGCATCCTCCTTCTTTTTCCACACAGCAGCAACAATCATTTGTCCCTTTGTTTGTCCTTTAACAACTGCTCCACATAGTCCACCCAGGGCACTCTTCCGCCTGTCTCCTTGGCGTGGCAGTTGCAGCACAATGACATTATTGGCAACTCCTGCCCACCAGCCACATTCTCCGTTCACCATTCTTCGTTCTCCATTCTTCGTTCTCTGCTCCACAATCTCCTTAAAGTGGTCAGCATTGGTGATCGCATGCAAAAGCGCCGCACGGCGCTTGGTCAGCAGCAGCAGCAGCAGCAACATGCAGCACACACAACGAGCAACATGCAACATCCAAGACCGGGTCTCCTCGTCGTCGTCGTCGTCGTTGCTCGATCTTGATACTGGGCCATGATTTATTTTTAATAGTTTGCGCTTAATATGCGCCAGCATCCGCCAGGGTCCAACTTGGAGTCTAGCTTTAGACGCTGTCTAGTTGTAAACAACAACTGGCGCAGGGGCAATATGTTGCTAAAGTTACACAGAAGGAAAAAATGCAGCAGAAATGTATTTAATTAAATTTAGGAAGGTATTTTTAACACCTGATTTATAATATTATTAAATCAAATAAATCTTTAAAAGAATTGTTCACAAAATTGCTAATGAAATCCATTTAAATAATATTTAAATATTCAAAATCTTATGATTTTTCCCAGTGTATACTGGAGTTACTGCTTGCTTGGAGTATTGCTCTTTTTGTTTTGTCTTCATCTGCGAGGGAGCAGCCAGCCGTGTGCAAAGTAATTGTTGGTAACACCTGCTTCTTCGCGTCGGCGTTGGTGGCAAAGTATCTCTGAGGTTGCCAGAGTCACAGCAGCAGCAGCAGCAGCAGCAACTCAGCTCCAGCAGCAACCTTGGCACAGACAGGATGCATGTTTAATGTGCCGTCTGTTTTTTCTGTGCCGTCGTCGTCGTCGTCTCTCTTCTCCTTTTCGGTCTTTTGGCCAAGTCGAGTGGATCGTGGATTGGTTTGGATTGGAGTAGTAGAGTGGAGTACTGTGGAGTGGAGTGTGGAGCAGAGTCTTAACTTAGCCTGGTAGTTACATTGATTCGTTGTCAGCATTGGCATTGTTTTTATGAAAGGTTTTGCTCCGCTGTTTGGCTCTTTCTGTTGATGTTGATGTTGCTTTTGTGTGTTGCCGTTGTGTGTAATTCGTTGCAATCATTTTGAAAACGTCAAAGACCAGCAACGTGTCGGCCAAGTCAGCAATCAGCGTCATCAATACGAGTACACTGAGAAAAGGACCTGAATATTTTAAGAACTATATTGATTGAAAAACATACCAACCCTTTACTTACATTAAATATTTTTTGTTTTTTTAATTAATTTTTTAAACTTAAAATGATGCTAAGCGCCTATGAGAATACACACTTTTCTACTTTTCAGTATTAATAAATCTTTTAAAAAATATTTAACAAATATATCTCAAGGAACTAAGACTAAAAAGGTAAAAGCAGGGATGTAGGGATACCTTGGAGAATGCTGCTTAGTTCTAATTTAAAAGTATATTCTCCCAATTATTTTTTCTCCATTAACCATTAAGTTTGTATTTTTAATTTAAATTATTTTCGATAAAGTTTCGTTTAAATAATCATCTTTTTTTTCAAAATTTCCTATAATTTCATTTCGGTATCAATATTTTCCCTTTGTGTATTTTTTGCACACCAATCACAATCACAGTCCAGCATAGTCGGAAAAGATATAGTGAAGCTATGCCATTATTTTGCCATTATATTGACATCAATTTCAGTTTCTGTTTCTGTTGTTGTTGCTGGTTCTGGTGCTGCAGCATTTCGTTAATTGTTTCATAGACATTAAGTTATGTTTAGTGGCTAAAAAACTGACGCTGCTTTTGCCGCTGCTGCTGCTGCTGGTAATTTTAATAATAAAACTACAAAACGAAAAGCAGCAGCAACAACCACAATCGCAACGACAATTGCCTTGCATGGAGTGAAAGGCTTCAATCAAAGCGAGCAACACAATCAGAAAGAGACGTAGACGGAGCGATTGTTGTTGCTCTTGCCCGTGTTGCTGCTGGACGAAGCTGTGCCAGCTCTTTTTTTCTACACATTTATTTTCCTTATTTTAGTGTAATCGGTATTAGGGGAAGTTGTAGGGGTATATTGGGTTTAGGGGGAAATTTTTGAATAATTATTTAAAATCAGAAAGAGGAGAATATTTGTTTTTCTTATTTCTTTAAAAAGTTCCTAGTAAAATCTACAAGGGAACTAAAACTATATCCTTTTAGTCTAAGTTCCTTAAGGGAATATTTTGATACAATTTCTAATAAATGTAAAGGGGGAGGGGTTTTTTGGTTTTAATTTTTTGTTGATTTTTTTAGAAATATTAACTAACCTTTTTCAAGCAACTGAATTCTTCAGTGGAATATTTTTTTTTGCAAAATGTTGATTAAATTTTATAAACTAGGAATACAAGTTTAGCATCTTGAAGACTATCTTTTCATCTTTGTTAATTTTTCTATACACGTTTTTATTTATATTTAATTTTCTAACAAAAATCTAACTAAAAATCTTTTGAAGAACTTTCAAATTTCTTTAATTTAATCTGGCTGCGAGGTACCTTTTTCAGTCGTTACACCTTACCAACTTCCTTGTTGTTTCTCCTTTTTTTTTTTATTATTCCCCTGCCAGAGTGCTGTGTTTGCCTGCTTTTTCGGCAGACAATGGCAATCAGCAATAGCAACTAGAACGGGCAAAGCCAGCAAACGGCAATTGCAAATAATAATGCCCAAGCGGGCAACAACTACAACCAGCATCGCGTCATGTCATAGTCACGTCAATTTTGTTTGTTGTTGGCCAAAGCTGAGGCTGACTCCGCGTCTAAAGCTGCGGCAAAGATTTTCGTTTTTCGTACACTCGTTTTTTGTTTTATTTTTTATTTTGCAGGAAATCACAGCATGAATCATGCGCTCAGGCTCAGTTGAGGAAAAAGCAAAAAACGCTGAATAAATATACAAAGGCACAGAAAGAAAAAAATAGTATTAAACACTATATAATTAGAGGGAAATTTTAAATTTAATTTAACGTTTATGTATTTAAAGAAATAATTTAGAATATTATCAGGAGGAAGGGGTATTAAAAAAAAGAGAGGAACTACAAATATTTTGTAAGTATTTTTTAAATATTTTTTTTTTTATTTTCTGATATCTTGTACATTTTAAAAAAATATTTGTATTACTATTGTTATTTTATTTACATAAAAAATTTCCTTTTCCTCATTTTATTTTCTTTAAAAATTATTTAAAAAAGATTTTACTGTCAAATTTCATCTCAAACTTCCTGCTTATTTTTCCAGTGCAATTGCATGAATACATATAAAATAAAAAATAAAAAACTGAAAATAATCACTCGATGCGAGTGAGTTGTGTGTGCCCGAAACCCAAACTGTGCTAAGCTCTGTGCTGACTGAATGTCTGACAATGAGGGAAGAGAGTGGTGTGCCATAGAGGTTTATGGATGTATATAGAGGAGAGATCTGTAGGGTAGTGGCATGAAGCTGTGGTTCTTTTTACTTCTATATTGGGATTTGTTTTATTTATGTATGTTTTTTTTTATATTTTTTAGCTTACTTCGTTTTTGGTTTGCCGCAACGCGCGCGCAGAGTGCAAAAGTCAGGCGCATGTCACGCGTATTTAAATCAATTTTTTTACATATTAATTTTTTGGTTAGTAGGGGTGGAAATTATGCAGATATATTTTTTAATTTTAAAGCAACTTGATTAAAATTAATTATTTAAGCTGACGACATGACATGACATAAAATAGAGAAAGTTTTTAAAAATAAACTGACACATCAAAACACAAATATAATAAAATTCTAATTTAATTGTATATATCTAAATTTAAATTTCTTGTTTATCAGATTTTATACTCGTTCTTGAACAGAAAAAAATAACAATAAAATCACAAAGAAAGCTAAAGTTTTAGCAAAGCAAAATAAATTGCGTCTTAATTCTTCTTTATTCATAACTAATCTCTTCATCGTTTAAGTGTTTAAAAGTATATAAAAGTACAAAAGAACATTTTATGCATTAAAGTGACAACATTATATTACAATCTCTTTTATTTTTCTTTATTTTAAAAAAGAGTATATATATTTCTGTATAATTTTTTTTAACACACTTCCTTATATTTCGTATTTAACCTTTTTGGTTTCCTTGTTTTCTTTTTTTTTCTGGTAACTTGCCTTGTGGGCGTTTTTGTTGCATTAATCAACATAATGTGTGTGTTGTAGCTGTTTTAGTTTTTGTTATTTTTTTTGTTGTGTCTCCGATTTGATCGATAGCAAAAACAACAACGCACCAAAACTCTTTGTCCCAAAAGCGATTTCTTACCTTCTTTTTTCCTATATTTTGTTTTTTTTTTTTATTTTGCGTTGGCCAAAACGGGTGCTGGTGTTGTTTTGCAAAATTAAAACAGCAATTAAATGGCCAAAAGCCAAACCAACAAGGGGCAATCAAAGGCCCCTGGTACCTCCTCCTCCTCTCTCCGCTCTTTGGACTGTGCATGGCAAATGAGTTGCAACTGAAATTCAATTAGCTAACAAAATTCCATTTCGGACCACAGCCGCCAACAACAACAACAACAACAACAAGGAAAACAACGAAAACAACAACAAGAGACAGTCAAATAGCCAAAAAACTTATAAACACTTTGTAAGGGGGCTTTTTGTGGAAGGAGGGAATCGGGGGAGGGAGTGGAGGAGACTGATCAACCCTTCAACGCAGTTTGGTCAACAGAATTTTGGGGTTTTGAAAATTGAATTAGATGCAGCAGACCGTGTGGCTGGTAGGAAAACATAGAGACCTGAACCTGAACAGTGCGTTCTATTCTGTATTTCAGTGCATTGAGGAAAAAGTTTGTGATATAAAGAATTATTAATGTATTTCTGAGGGGTTCTTTAATGAAAAAGATTTCCAACGTTATAAGTTTTTATCACTAGGTGTTATTTTTCAAAGGTTTTCAGAGCTTAATACTTTTTAAGAATTAATGAACTGCATAACAAAAATAGGGGAATTATTATATTTACTGTGAAATATCTAGAGGTGTTCTTAAATGCAATTGAATAAAATAAATATATATAATAATATTTTAAATATTAAAAATGAATTTACTATCCATTCTAGTTTAAAGTGACCCAGAGTTTAAAGTGTTAACCGTTTCAACTTGATGAGATCTAATAAAAAATAAGAAACACACAAAAATGGAGTGAAAACTACTATCTACCATCCTAATTATAAGAAGCCCTTCAAATTTAATTAAATTAAATACTTCTAGAGAACCCTTTCTCTATGTGTCTGATTCTCTTGTAAGCCCCATCTCTGCCCCTGCTGGCCGCTGTCAATATTAACTGCATTATTGAGCATTGCGGCATGCCACAAACATGTAATTGAATTTCACCCTTCGCTCTTCATCTTCAACCATCGCTGTCCACTGCAGGCAGACCGCACTGTGTCCTGCCCCTTCCTCCGCCTGTGCTGCTGTCCTGTCCGCTCATCATCCGTCATCGGACTGGTCCTGTTTTCCTTGTTTTCCCTGTTTTCCCTGTTGCTTCTGGTTTTTCGGATGGTGGGGGGGGGGGAGAGAAAGAGGCCTGGAAATGGATCCACCTTCTTTTGCGGTATAAAGCCATGATAGCGGAGGGTTGTGGGTTTGGGGGTTGTGGGTTTTATAAATACCAGGCCTCTGTGCAACACGCAGTATTTAATTGCTCATTGCAAATTTGTGCGGTTTTAACGCTAAATTTAGAATAACTGAGAGCAAGGAAAAGCTGGAGAAATTGCCGGGAAAAAGGGGGAAACATTAGGAGAGAGAAGAGCTTTCCTGCTATGCAAATGGTTCTAGGAAAATTGTTTGAAATAAAGCAGTTATCCATTTAATTTATTAATTAAAAAGAATATTTTTTGTATGAATAATAATTTATGAAAATAGATATTTTTATTGATAATTATCATTCTTTTATTTTTTACATATTAGTTACTGCTCAATTATGTCTCTTAATGATCCGTAAAAATCCCCTTATAAATCAAATAATCATTATTTATTATTTTAAAAATCAACACAAATTTAAATCACAAATTATTCTTATTAAACCCAAACACATAAACATAAATTCTATAAATTATATAAATCCTATTCCTGTATTGACAGAATCAACGATTAAATAATTAAAATTTTCCACAGTGACCAATAACCATATATAAAACCACATTTGCCGCACATTTTGCACACAAAATATTCATTGTTGATTTATTGTTTTGCTGGCTAGTTTCACGAGCTGCCTCAATTATGGAAAACGCTTATCAGCCGAGAGGGGCTCGGACTGGGACTGGGGCTGGGGCCTCTTTGTTGACTCTTTCATAATGATTGCAATTGCAGTTGTGACAACAATAAAGGCGCTTGAGTTTTTCATTTATTATTGTTGTCATTAAGTCATCAATTAAAATAAATAGAAAATTATAATGAATAAATATGGTAAATTGGTAAAGCAAGCTGGGCGGCCGGCTCTCGTTTGTTTTACTTTTTGTGTGTTTTGCGAAAATGTGTCACCAAGAGAATTGATAAGCACGTGTTTCGAGTTCAAATTGCGGGGTCAATGAGGAAGCCAGTGGGCAAATTCTATTGTTTTAATAATCTAACGATGCTGCAGCTGCCAATGCAAATGCAATAATATATTGATAAGACAAATGGCAATGATTAAAATGTGTTTTTGCTTAATTAAAATTGATTGGGAGTTTTTATGTTTCAGGGATTTTTATTGAGCAATTGTTTTTGAATGTTAATGGAAACTGTACTTGTGGGGGCATTTAATATATTTTTTTTTTTATTTATTTATTTCTTGAGGCATTTTCCCCTCTTCTTCACGTGGTGAAGTGCAGTGCCCAGCCCAATTCAGTCGCAAAGTTAATTAACACATTCCTGGCCCCTCTCAGGCACTCAACTCTTTTCAGTTTTCTTTACTCTGCTTGTCCATTTGACAGACTTAATGACTTAATTTTAATTTGCAGCGGCAAATAATCAATTTGAAACTGTTTGTGCAAAGTCTGACGCTTGATGACATGACATGATGTGTGGACTGGGCCTGGACTTGGATGTGGATGTCCACATGTGTCCACATATCAACGCAGTGCTCGACTCCCGACTTTTTCCTACTATTTGCCGACAGCAGAAGGCTGAAAAAAGCAAGAAAATAGGAAGTTTTACTGGGGAAACGGTATATGGGATACCCTAGAAAAAACAACAAATTGTGATATTTTTAAAATATTAAATAATAGTTAATATTAATTTTTTTATAATATTTATTCTATTAACTAATGTTTTACGTTAACAAAATATGTGGAAAAAAAAGAAAACAATATCTAAATATTTTAAAAGTTTTTCATAAATTTTCAACTAAATTAAATTAAATTATTTTCATATATATTAGTTGATATATTAAAAAAGTAACCTCCTTTTTTCATAGATTTCTTGTATCCCCTTTAAGGGTATAAAAGGTAACTGCAGTTGAAATGAAAATATAAAAGAGACTAACAGTGGGAACAAATGTTGCTCAAGTAAAATGTTTGCTTTGGGCCCCCCTTTCTAAGTGCACTCAGGGGGTGTTGTTCTTTCCAGGAATGGGGGTAGGGGGTGTGTGGTGCATTCGAGGATGGGCGGGTGTCCACGGGTGCAAGTGGCGCAACTGTACCCAGTAAGCTGATAGCAGGCGAGTGTGTAGGCCTCATCGATAACAGCTGAGGCCATTGGACCGGCCACTGACAAAGCCTAGCATGATGATGTTAAGGCACAGAGAAATATTAAGGGTAATTAAACAGACTTTTAAGAAATTAGAAATCTTAAAAAATTAGTATACTAATAAATATTTTCCAAAGAGAAAGGGTTAAGGCTTAAAATTCAATTTTTAACAGTGAACAAAAATATGCTAAAAAAATTATGTTTTATGGTTTCAAGCCTAAAGCAACTTCTAAGAAACTCAAAAATTAAATCAAAATTCGATTTTTTCCCATAATATTTCCTTAAGTTCTTCCTTATTTTTCCCTCTTCTCCCCCATGGTACCAATTAAATTTTTCTCTCAGTGCCCTGATGATGGCGCTCTGCCTCCACTGATAACATTTGGCAAATGCAAACGCAAAGGCAAAGGCAAACGCAGGCGCGTATTAAAAATGCCCAAAGAGCATTGGCGAAGGCAAATGCCAATGGCCCGATGCTCGCCTCTCCGTTCCGTTCGCTCCATTCGATGTTTATTCACCGTTGGCCAACGGGTGCAATGGCCGATCTCCGCCGAGGAATGATGATGATGGCCAATGCAGCAGTGTCCAGCAGCGGACAGTGTCCACTGTACGGGTGGACGGGTGCACTGTCCACTGTCCATTCATTTGGCCGGCAAACATTTGCATTGGCCATTCTCGGTCAATATAGACAGATTTCCATGCAAATTTAATACGCAAACATTTCGGGACCGGGGGCCCTAGCCAAATTGAAAATCTCATCTGTGCAAAGTGGCTGCGATTGGTTGTAGGAGGGGGGGTTAGAGAGGCGGCAGCGTCGGCGTCGGCACAGGTGGCCTGCACAGGTAAACCGTTGCCTTCACCTGACGCTGCGCATTTTGAGCTGTCGCTGAAGCTGCGCCAGCCAATCGGCTGGGCAATCAATTATTGCCTAACTAACCCCCCACCTTTTGCCCCACGTTTCACTCCTCACCCTCCCTGTCACCCACTATTTCCTCCCACGCCCACTCCATCACACCCCCCGCTCTATAATCTTGCATCTAACGCTAACGGATGTGCAAAAGCGCGCTGCCAATTTAAAATACAAACAACTTTAGCTGCAGCTTTGGCTTTGACTCCTCGAAAGCATCCGCTTCCGTTGGAAAAGGGGGTGCACTTGGAGAAAATACAAGAAATATTGAAAATAATTGTATGATTAAAAAAGAGGAAACCAATGGGATTGTTAATGCAGACTTAACTGCTGTAGCTGGTTTATAAATTCTAAATGAATTATTATTATTACTCTGAATTCTGAAGCTTCTAAAAATGTCTATAAAATTTTATTAATTTAAAAACTTAAAACTCTTAAAACTAAAAAAAAATCTATTTAAATTTTTATAAACATAAATAAATATTTCTAAATTTCGTTTAACATGTTCCAGATTTTATTTCTGTGTAAAGTTCAAAAACGGGCTTATCGAGAAGGGGAGTGCTGAGCTCTGTGAGGTGGCAAGTGATTGGCAATGCCCTTGGGCCCTAGCAGCATTAAGTAGGCCTATGGCAATGAAGGCTTACAGCAAATTTGCCAAACGGCAGGAGGTGGGCGGTGGGCCGAGGAAATGAATAGAAATCGAGGTACTACTTGGTTAGAGTGATAAGGTGAAGGAAATTCCAGATAAATGCATTGCCTAAATGGGTAGATAACAGGGGCCAAACGACGTGAGAGATTAAAGACAACAAGACATAAAGAAAAGTGAATAGATAAAGTTCCAGTGGAAAATTTAAGATTTTATAATTATAGGAAAATATTGTACTATTTTTTCTAACATTTTGTTTCTCTTTTTTAAGATTTATTTTGCTTATTATAGAACATGATAGAAATATAATTTTAATCCTGATGAAAGTCAAAGATTTTACTCTTTTCCTCAATATTTAATTTTCTATTTCATATCTTTCTCCATTTTCTAACAATTTCAGCCATTTTTATCAAAAACCCAACCCTATCTCCCTAACAACTAATCAGCCCTAATCAGCTCGCCGCCATGCCCACACAGTTAGACCAACTGTTAGCCACTTAAATGACTATTAGCCAACTGTTTCCCAAAAACGAAAAAGAAACCCCTTTTACCACATGGAAGTATCGATGAATTTGTTCGATTCGAGAAAACATAACGACATAAAAATCAATTAACGCATTTCATTTGGCTGGCATCCTTAACGAGAGAGGTCCTGCGGGTCCTTTGCTGTGTTAACTCAACTGAACCGCTCTCTAGACGGGGGACATTTAAATAATGTTTCGTGTGAAAAGCGACAAAAAAAAATGTAAAAAAAAGAAGGAGAAAGGAGTAAAAGGGAACAGCCCCTACTTGACACCAGACGCCGCCGATCCCCGTTTTGCCCAACTTCCGGAGACCACGCAGAGTCCGGGAGGCCGGAGTCGGAGTCGGAGTCCTGCGAGGCGAGGACGTCGTACTCCGCAAATTAAATGCAATGACAAATGCACTCCGTCAAATTGAAAAGGGATTTCTCTTATTAATTATGACGCCGCCGCAGCCGCAGAGCAGCGAAAGGGTTGATGACAACATGTCAGGGGCAGTCAGTGGTAGTGCCAGAGGAAGGGGTATGGGTTATAGGCAGCAGACAAGGAAGGGGGCATGGCAAAGGGAAACGGCAACGACAGCCAACTGTCGATTTTAACTGCAATGCACATTTAAATAATAACTCTGCGGTTGGCCGCAACATGGCCGCCTTTTGTTTCAGACTTCTTCTTGTTTTTTTTTCTACATATTTTTATGCATTTAATTTTATTATTTTTTCACCACTCTGTTGAAAGCGCCTGCGCAAATTGCTTAACCAGAGTTAACTCTTTGAAGGTCCAGCCAGCCTCCAGGCCCTTCAGGTCCTCCCTTTTTTCAAACTTTTTATTCATTTAATTTAAATGAATTTCAAGGGTAGGAAAACGGCACTAAATGCACTTTAGTGTTAAGTCTGCCAGCTTGATAAGTGATTTTTTTAAGTATATAAACCGGGGTTTGTGGGTTTTCATAAAAAAAACTTATTTTAAAGGTAAAATATAAATTTTTAATTCATTTCAATATATACCCAATTCGTATATTTTTTCTTACAATAAAAATAATTTAATTTAATATTTTAATAAAAAACCCACTTAAATATTTTTTAATTAAACACACAAAAATATAATATTTAAAAATTAAAAATATAAGCTATATAAAAAATACAAAATTTTAATAAACTTAAATTTTCTTCAATAAGACTTCTCTAAATTTCCCTAAAAATATACTAAGAATAAATTTTTTTTTTTGTTAATTTGTATAATCTTTTCCCTAAAAATGTCCCAATTTTTCCTCTAATTTTTATTTATCTTAATATTGTTGTTATAATTGTTCAGACAGCCGCTGTTTTAATGCCACTTGATCTTGCACAGACACACTCGGATACACTCATATACAAGATCCAACAAACATTTTATTCGCCACTCCGTCAACATGTCATGTCAAATGTAATTAAGCGATTATAAATTCGAATTTATTTTCGTTTTTCCTCTACTTAGCTGGACCTTGGAGCTGGTAGAGACTCTTCTTTGGGTCTGGTGAAAGATGAAAGTCTTTTTTAAGCCACTTTGACAGCATAATTAAACTGACCGTCTCACTCTCACCACTCACTCTCTCACAGTCGAGAGATGTTTATGAGGAAAATGCTTTTTGAATAACTAAGTTTTTAGTTTTTTTTTTTTTTTCATTCGGAAATTTCTGTCTTACACTCAAATTATGCAGATGAGTAAAAGTTGTTTCATAATGAATAACTTGAGGTATAAGTTGAAACTACAAATGTTTATGGTTCCCAGAAGAAATTGTTAGAAATGGGATTAAATTATAAAGTAAAGATAAATTAAGCTTAAACTGTGGTTTACATAATTATTTAAGTATTATTAGGTTATCTTTTAGGGTATTTCGCAACCAATTAATATTATTTTGTAAGAATTTGTTTATACTTTTAACAGGAAACATAAATAAGTAATGGAAAATTTATAAAAATATTCCCTAGATTATAACTGAATTTCAAAGTAAAGTAATTATTCAAAAAATATCACCCTAAATCGATTTAAGCCATAATTTCTCTGTCCCCATTCCTTTCCCCAGACTTATTTAATTTGTGGCAACTCCTTTCACTACATTGGTTAATTGCCATTGTAACATATTTTTTCTTCAGTGCCAAAATTGCTATATTAACAAGGTTCTTTGGGACCCCTTCACATCATTTGCTCATGGCGGCACCCAGCTGCAACACACACACCAGCCACCCCCCCTTCGCGTTTATGGCCAAAAAAGAACATTTTGCTGCCGTGTTTTGGCCACCGTTTCGTGATCGCCCCATTGGCCTGGCCAATTTCAGTGTTTGGGTGTCAAATTGATAATCGCGTGAGTTGTTATCACAACAAACACACAGACACACTCACCGGGGGAACATTAGCTACCCGTCGTCGGGTGAAAGTCTTCGGCCGGAGGGATAAAACCGAACTAACTGTCCAGTTGCAGCTCCTTTCGGGGTTGCTGACCAGGCCCATGTTGTTGTAACCCAAAAAATAATAATAATTGTAAGCGAGTGAGTGCATTTACCGTTTGTTCGCATAATTTGCTATCGGCCGATGTAAATCGCCATTGAAGCGCACCCTGGAAATGCATTTTGCAGTTTGCAGTTTTCAAGTTGAAGGTGCAAACATGCCGGGGGTTGTCCGAAAAAGACAAACAGTAGACACTGGATAGATGGAACAGGAAAGTTTATATTTATTTTTCTACTGATGAAGTCCAAGCTCAGGAAAAGGTTTAGAAAATTAGGCTCTACAATTCTACCTGTTTTCTTTAATTTTTTAAACGATTTATAATCGATAAAACAAGTAAAAATTCCCTGAAAAATTGTACTAAATAAGTTAGCTTTGGAAAGGGTTTTGAAGTCTCATCAAGGTTCCCCAAGCTGTACACCTTTTCATTTTATAAGTCCCTCTCATTTTCTTCTTATTTTTATTAAAACAATTATCAGAAAAGTCAATCAATAATCGATAAAAAATGTTTAAAATTCACCAAATCGTGCGATCACTGTTAAAGGACATTTTTGGCTTGTGGGTTGTTTGCTCACATGTCCTCTCGGGCTCTTATTCTTTTTAGCGGGGATGGAAAGGTGTAGATAAAGCGCAATTACATGCGATTATCGTGAAATATGTAGCGAAAATTATGAAATGTATAATTTACAGTTAGCCATCGAACGAACGAGCACACACACTCTGTTTGCCCGCTCGGTTCCCTTTGTTTGCCGTTGTGTCTTGGGGTGTGTGCCAAACCATAAAAATGTTGTTAAACACACGATGGATGCACCGAACTTCTTGGCTCAGGCCAACGGAACTGAACTGAACCAAAGTGAACTGAAACTGCAGCGAAGTGCATCAGCAGGAGGGGGTAAAAGTGTGGCAAGAGGAAAGTGGTCGTGCGTGTTTGTCGCTTCAGTGTTCGCTGCATAAAAAGTAAACAAAATTGATTTGAAAATTGCACGAGACAGGGCACACACACAGCACACTCACAGTGCCCTCTCTCTCCTAGGGGACTGAACGCGAGTGCACTTCAAGAAGTGTAGGTTTTCTAAGTTAATACTAGAAGTGGGGATAGAGAAATTATTTATAAAATATTTTTTGACACCTATTCAAGCCTTCTTAAAAATTTAAAATATTTGTAATATATTATTATCTGCCTTAAAAATTTTAAAATAAAATTATTAAATTAAAGAATTATTACAAGAATGTTGGGAAGTGGAAAAATAGTCATTAAATATTTATAGATATTTTTAAATAATTTAATAATTAGTGAAAACAATAAATGGAAATTGAGAAAATTATTATTTAATAGTTAGACACTTTATTAAATAATTTTTATTAGCTTTAATGCCTTTTGGTTAGTACATATATTAAATTACCTTAAATAATATCATAAGAAAACATATAAATACAATTTTCTCTCTGTGTATATTGAAGCAAACATAATGACAACGACAGGCGACAACAGCAACAAACAACTTTTGGCAGAGCAACCACCTTAAACTATGAAACATGCGCGAAAATCACTAGTTGCAATTACCCATGCCTCCTCTCCGCCTCTCTGTCTTACCTCTTGTGCCCCGCCCACTTGCCAACCTCCGCCCCTCTTTTTTCACCCGCCCCAGCAGCTCCTCCCCCCCTTACCCATCTCCAACCCCTTCCTTTTCTTGCCTTTTTGAATTTCTTTTTCGCTTGGCGCTGCGTTTTCTTGGCTGTTTTATGACTCTGTCGTCGCTGGCATGTTGATTTTGGCTTAAATGTTTTGGCCGTTGTAAAAATGTAAAGTAAAGTGCAAATAACGGTGCCCTCAGCCGGCAGCAATCTATCATGTGCTAATAAGTGGGTACGCTTCTCTCTATAACTTATAGTTTGTTGCCAAGAACTCAGGAACTGTTTTGGGTTAAGGAACAACTTGGCGACAGTTGGCCATTTGTTGTGGCTCTATTTTCTAGGAAGACTTTGAGGGGGGGTGGGAAGTGGTATATTATGGGGAGAGATGTAGGTTTTGGTAGGGATTTTTAAGAGGTTTTTAGGAAGGTTTTTGGAGGGAATATATTTTATATATGAGGTTTTTTAGGAGTATAAAATATTCGAAATATTCTTATATACATTTTGTAAAACTAAAAAATTTTTCTTGATTTTGATTTAATATTTAATTTATATTTGATAAATTAAAAATAGTTTCTTGAATGTCTATACAAACTTCATACAAATATGGAAAGGTATCTAAAGCTAATCTAAGAATATCTTATTATTAAACCACTAAAATTTCCACATAATTACTCATCTCTTGCAATCTTGTTAATCAAAATTAAAACCCCCCATAAAATTGTCAGCCAAAATGTGTATCTTCGGAGGCTCTACAGCTCCTACAGCCTACCTCTCCCGACCTCTTGCGATCCGTTAATCTGAAGGCGATTTGCAACAATGTTGCACTTTATAGAATGTCCAGCTATTTATAGAAAGCGAGTCAGAGGCCCAGTAAGAAAGGAGGGATTGGGATCTCTTGCTGCTCGTATTGCACTCATTTTATTGATATTTGATAACATTGTCAAAAGGGGGCAGGGCAGCGGAAAGGGAGGCAGTACTGAAGCCTAGGCCTCTCCGTCATGTCATCCGACTTGACTTGGAATTCGATGCGCTAATCGGCTTAAGGGGCACTGTACCCTTCCCCCCTCTGGCACCGAGCCTCCGAGAGCTGCTAAATGGATTTGAGTGTTTTAATTAGCAAAGAAAATGTTGCAAATTGCCGGGGCCTGCAGTCACACAGTCACAGGCACAGTCTCAGTCTCATTTCGACGACAGTTTAATGGTCGCCGCCTCGCTGGATAGTTTCAAGTTTCGAGTTTTAGCTGGAAAAACTCATTTGAGACACATTTATTTTTTGGCAGCCAAATTCCCAGCTTTGGTAATGCCTTCTCCTTTTGGCATTGGCCAGGCCAATAAATCAAGTTTAAAAAAGAAGAAAAATAAATATAAAAAAACTATTTTAAAGTAAGAGAAAATAAATACGAAATACATTTATGAGCGGCAGACAGCAATGACCTCTGCCAAATAAATCATTTTGATTATTATAAATACGTTGAAGCTCTCTCCTCTATGTTTGCCATCGTTTCGTTATCAACAGCTGCAAGTGGCACGTTTCATTTTCTCATTTCGTTATTTAGTTTTTGCTAAATGCTTATTTTTTTTATACAAAATTTGCGCAATATTGTATATGCATCATCAAGAATTTAATATGTACACCAATATAGACGTGACATTCATTGGAAAAGTAAGGGGTAACAGCTGCAGTCAATGGAAAGAAATACTTTGCTGAAAACTATTAAATCTTGGAAAATATAAGGAATATATAATTTTATAAATTATCTTTGGCTTATGGACAATAAAAAAAATATTTTTATATTTAGTTTAAGGCTTTAGAAGGTTTAAAATATTTATTGTTTCTGTTTGTTGTTTATTTTTTACTAGTTTTATCTGCTAACTATAAAATGTTTTATTTTAAAGGAAAAGAACGATTCAAATATTTATTAATTAAATTGCGGTCTTAATTGCTATCTTAACAATTTGAAATGAATTCTGTAGTTGGGAAATATATTAATTATAATAATTATTAATATTATTTTCTAATTTACGTTTAGTATTTTGTATAGCATTCTCCTATTACTAGATTCCTTTTTACAGTACTCTTAAAATATCCTTAGGTTCCACAAGAACACAATATTAAAACACATTAAATTGTATATAAAACAAGAATTAATTAAAATTTCTTTCCACACATTACTCATCCCTCTGATGGCCTAAATTTCATAGCCATAAATATGTTTCCATTATTTTTTGTGTGTCAAATAATTTGAACCTGACCTTGGTGATGATTTCACCGTCTCATTTGTAGTTGTCTTGTAAAATGGTCTATTAAATACACATTATAAACCCAATGCGGGGGCTGTTTGAATAGTTTGCCAAATGTAGCCAAGGCGAATGCCTTGAACTCTCGAAGCCAACCCAAAAAAAAAAAGAGTGACTAATTTTTGGTCTAATGATTGATGGCAGTTTTTTTCTCACATCTTTGTTGATTAATCTTAAGAGAGAAAAAAAAGGCAGTCAAACTTTTTTTGAGCTATTTTCAACGTTTTTATTAGTTACGCAGCGATCTAGTCCGTATATATACATACATATATATATTTCTGCGATTCTGTGCGAAGATGTCAAGGTATCGCATCCTCATTATATACACACATCGCCATAAATCATAATTGTTTGAATCTTAAATAGTTGTCAGTCAGCTGGCAGCGTCATAATTTATAATCAATTTGCCTTTCATAAAAAAATAAATACAGCTAAAAAATATAACTCTCTTGTCGCCGCTGTATCAGTATATTTATAAGATTCGTTTTATTTTATTTTATACAAGTTGCTGCTACATATATATGTCTTTATAGACATTCAATGAATAATGTTTTCGTTTGTTGGCGAATTTATTTCGCAGCTTTTTTTTTTATTTTTTTGTTGGCTATATTTCTTGGCTGGTAAATTTTTGTTGAAGTGTTCATTTTGTTGTCATGTTGTTTCCAAGCGCCTTGGTGAAGTGATTTAGTGCGTTCATATGCCAAATCTTCCGGTTATATATGTACATATATGTATATTTATATATGTATATATTAGGAGGTGAAACGATAAAGAAAAAGGAGGTTGGAAGAAACCCAATAGGAGAACGCTGAATGCGATAAAGGTTTCGGTTTCTCTGGAAATAAATGTGGTCATATGATTTCATTTTTTATCGTTGGTTTTCTTGTTCGGAGAGAGCGATTTCTTACGTAGAAAAAGGGGAATCACTTTTTAAAACGATTCTTCATTTTTTATGTTTATCTTATTATATTATCTTAAGCTTTGTAAGAAAATTTACGCATTTTAAATAAATTAAATAACTTCACTGAAGTATTAATTTGATTTATTCATTTATTTTCGTTCACCTATTAAATTTATTTATTTAAAAACAAACAAACTTTTCAAACTAAGATCATTAAACTCACAAAAATTCCTCAAAGTTTCTTTTTCGTTTTTTATTTTTTTTTTCTGTTACTAGGGAACTGTCGTCACAGTGCCTGCCAAAATTAGCCAACGCCAGTCATAAATTAAGCGAATAAAAACCACAAATTAATGAACAACAACAATATCAAGCGTTGTATTTGTTATTAATTTCTTTTCTTGAAATGTCTTTATATATCAAAAGTCAAGTGTTATCTGATTGAACAATTAATTAGTATGGATTTTTCGTGTCTGGCTTAGTCACATTTATGGTTTGCGTTTGTTTCTTCTGTTTTTTTTCCCCCACTCTTTTTTTGGCAGACATTTTAGCATAGATAAGGATCTCTAAAATTAAATAAAAGAAACACGAAAATTAATTCAACGTTTAAAATAAAATCGTGAACATTTTTTATGACAATTTGTTATGTGTGTGGCACTGGGGGTGCGATGATGCAGACAGCCGGCACTATGTCATCGCCAAGAACTTTCCCAGACACACGCGTGTTTCGGACTACAAAAATCGAAAAAAAAAAATTTGAAAATCTTCAAACTCCAAACTGGAAACTGGAAACATTAAAGCTTTGAAATATATATATCTCTGTGTATAACCGTTTCCTCTATTCCGCTAAGTGGTCCAGCAACTTGTCAGTGTGATAACAAATTCAATAAAATCAAATTAAATACTCAACAAAAATGCTAATCACCATTAGAGGTTCCCCAACTCCTTGGCCTAAGAGGAGAAATTATATATATGAGTGTTTATTGCCGGTTAAAAATATGCCAAAGTCTACAGAAAAGATAAAGAAAAATATGGTTAGAAAATAAACGACAAACTTGGTAGTAGGCGCAAAATAAAGCCAACAACAAAAATATCACAATTTTGTTAGGTGTGGCCATTTCAAATGGTTCGACGCCTCTTAAAGTGAGGGCCCCAGGTTTCTTTTTATTTTTCTTATTTTTTTTAGCTGTCGATTTTGTTGCTGCCTGGCTGATTTCCCCTTAAGGTCTCTCCCGTCCACGTCTCGTTCTCCATCTCAAAACTCAGACTTCAACTTAAGGAAAGACTTGGATTATGAACGACTGAAATATGCAAATTTATCTACAAGTCTCCACATATGAACTTCTACACGTACTTATATGTATATATATGTTTGTATATATATTTGTATAAATTTATACAGCATTTTGTTGTTGCTGTATTTTTTTTCCTAAATTTGCATAAAAAGGGTTGAGTAGCTGAAGATTAAATGGCATTTGGCGGTGAGGTGCGGGGCGTGAGTTTGGGCGATGACCAAGCCTCTGTCATGGGGGTCACCATCTTAACTCAATAGATGAGAAATATTATATATATATATAGAAAAAGCAGTCCCCTTAAAACTATTAATTATTAATGGACAAATTAATTATACAGGAAAAAAATTGAGATAAGAAATGCATAGGATTTCAGTGTCATTTAGATGTTTTGCACATTATTTCAATTAATGCTTTTAACTAATAAGCAACAATGGTTAAATCAATTAATCATTAACGTGTTTAATTTCCCAGTGAGTATTGAATATTAAGTACTTAATATATATTTTTAAATACAACATTTTCCCTTCCTTTTTTTTAAGACCAGATTTAATGTAGTTTTCTTGCTTGCATATAAATATATCTCTACATTTACTTAATCCCCTCAACTTAGCAGCCTCGCGAGTTATCTAATTTATGCAAATGTCATTATGGATTTTATTTTATAGATTGCAGATTACGGCGATCGTTTACTTATCTAAATGCCATTTGACACAGTCAGAGGGAGGAGAGGAAACCATTTGCTGACGTAGTTTTTACACAAGGAAAAATATAGAATTTGAGATATAATATTATATATTTAATCTAATATTATTCAAAAGGAATAATAAAACGGAAGGTTGCTACCTCTTCTTCATTTCCTTATAATATATATAATATGTATTTAATATATGGCTATATGTCAATAATTATTTTTTATTAGTACATTAATTTTTCATTTAATATACTTAATATAAATTCTTTGATTTTTTCGATATACCTTCGATAATTTAATTTATTTCAAACCGCGCCTTTCGTTTCAAATCTAACCTATATTCAAACATAATTTTCTTGATTCCGAAAATTCTCCAATAGTTTTCTGTGCTATTTTCCCGCTGTGTATATATCTCGATGATGATGTGGAAAATCTCTCGAGGGGGGAAAAGGTGGCACCTGTTGCCAGTGCGTTTGATGTAGGAAGCAGAACTTTACTTCCTGGTTGCTGCTCCTCCTCGACGTCGTCGTTCTTCTGGGTTCATTGGCATTTGGGCATTTGAGTCACATGTGGCTCACGTCCTGTGTGTGTGTGTCCTGTCTCCTTTTTCCGCCGGTTCCTTCGGTTCCTTCAGCTCCTCGACTAAGCCTGTCATCTGGGCTCTTTATTTTTATTTTATTTTTTAACCGGGCCCAAAGACAAAAGACGTTTGAGGTTGATGACACCCAGTGGCGGCTACAAAAAAAAAAACCTACAGAGGAGAACGAAGCCTATAGAGGTTGGCTTTTACAGTTGCTTGAACTAGTTCTGCCTCCCTCTAAGGCACGTGTTCAGTATGAAAAAAAAAAAAGGGGCGCAACTTTTTTGGCCAAAAGCCTGGATTGCATAAGAGCCGATGGACCCGAGACACTTGAAGAAAATAATTGAAGAAATATTTGATGGGTTTTGGGTATCAATTAATTAAATAAAATATTTTAAAATTATTTAAGAACAGTTTTTGGGTTTTATATAATTAAAATAGAATTTACTAGAAATATTTCTATACGTTTAAAGCTTTTAAATGATACAATTCTTAAAAAATGTATTAAATTTAATAAAATTACTTTATTTAAGCCTTCACTAGGTATATAGTTAACGCATTTTCTTGTCCCATTACGCTTGATTTTAGTGTAAGCGCCTTCACTGGCAGCTGGCCAGGGCTTACTCTCCATTTTGACCGTCGTTTTGTTGGCAAATCATAAAAATATTTATGTAAATTAATCATTTAAACGCAATGGGATGGACCCATTGGCTGCTGCTTGGGCATGCTCCACACGCGCTCACTTTGCTAAAAAAAAACGACTCAAAATCCACTGCTACACTGGCCAACAAAATACATATTATGGCTGGGGCGGGAAGATTAGCATAAATTGTATATAGCTTTGGTCATGCCAGTGTCAGTGTTTTTATTTTCTGGCCCCTGGTTGGCTGCCAATCCGGTGGATCGATGGATATAGCTACCCGATACCGCCATAAATCGGCTGGGGAGATCGCTTATATGGGCCTAGCAGCCGGCTGATAAGCTAGGCTTTTGGCATGCCAAACATGGCCGTGTGCTCGCACGAAATTCCAACTCATATTTATGTCAAAATCCATCAAAGCTTATGTCGCCGCACAATCCGTTAGGGGCAGGCAGCCGCAATGCCAATCCAATCCAGCAGCGTATCTAGTTGGAAATCGGCTTTTCAGTTTTATTTTCTATTTTTTTTTTTTTTTTTTGGTTCTTGGTTTTTTGGTTTTCAGTTTTTTTTCCCCCTGAACAATGCTACGCAAATCCGACAGTGAAATAATGTGGAGACACCGGCGATAACTCAAATAAATAAGAGTCCAAAAACCGCACAAAACGAGATAGGGGATACAGGGAGAAAAATAAGAGTTGAAATCATGTAGAAACTCAATTTTTATGGAGAAATCTTAAGGCAGCCGGTGGCTTCTTTATTAAGTAATAAGTAATAACTTCAGCAAACAGCTTAAATTTATTGTTTTAGGTTTTAGTCACAAAATAATATTCTTTATTTATTCATAAAAACAATTTAAAATATTTTACAAATCAATACATTTTATTTATTTTTAAAAACCATTTCCAAAAGGCTCTACCCGCCTCAAGCTAGTCTTAATGTCTTTATATTTTTCCTCTGTTGAGCTACTTTTTAAACACAATGTATCTTTAATCCTCATACAATGTTGAATGGACAGCTGGCAGCGTTAAATGTTGAATTCAAAATTAATACATTTTTTTTTTTCAATGAATAACAAATGATCTAAATGATTTGTTTAGATCGTTCTAGCTATGGCAGATCGGACGTCAGTATAATACTGTATAGTATGTGGGTTGTCCAGTCAACGAAACAAGTTTCGTACAGAGCTTAAATCGTGGCCCAGCATTTCCTGCTGCTGTCATTAAATGTATAGTGGAATTATATACCACTTTTTTCCAACCTCTTTACACTGAAGAAAAATTACTTAAACATTAAAACTAGATTCTTGAAAGTTTGGAAGAAAAAAAGGAAATTAAGATACATAATTTAAATGTTTTAAAAAAATGTAAAACCTATTAGGTGTCTTGGTAAAAAGTTCTGTTTTTCTAATAGTTTTATTCTTATAAAATATTATCTAAAATATTTCTTAAATCCATTTCCAAATCCGAGTGCATTTGGCGGCAACGATCTTTAGCTGAGTCAACTTCCGACGTGACAACAGTCAGTCAGCGATTCGAGTCGAGCTGCCCCCGAGCTATCTCGAAGCTGTGGGGCAGCAACTAACTTAATCGATTGAAAATTGATTCTTGTAAATAATTTCAGTTGACGTCAGCGTTAATTACATGAGCAAAAAGTCAATGCAAAAAAAAAAAAAAAAATACAAAAAAATTAAAATAAAATTATAAAAATAAAACACAAATCTTTGGCACGACTCTCTCAACGCTGAATCACTCGAATGCACGTGGCTGATTTATTACATATATCTATAAAGCACCCTCCATATACCCAATCCAGGCAGAACCTTTTTTGCCCATTAGCCTTGACCGCCGGCTATGTCGAGTGGCTCAACTGGTTGACAGACTGACTAGAGATAGTCGTATATATATCTGGTGCCAGCAAACAGTGTTCGCCCCCACCAGATAATTAGCATATTTTGCGCCGATATGGGTCAGCCATAGCTGTGCCTTACTGTGCCTGTAAAAAAAAAATAAAACTGGGTTGGGCCAGCGAACAAAGCTCTTTTTTTTGCGAATAGAAAAACTAAAACAGTCCGATAAATTCACTCTGGGAGGAGTACATTAAATGGTTTGGTGTTTATGTGAAATGAATAATGTACTAGAATTAAATGATGTCATCTTTTAAACTTTTATTAAGGTTGTTTTAGAGAAAATAGAAATAATAAGTATGTTAATATGCTGAATAACAATTTACTGAGACAAAGACTTGGTTTGTTTATCAAAAATTCATTTGGTGATTTCTTTAAAAGGCTTTAACAGATTTTTCAAAGAATTCTTAACCTTTTGATCAACAAGATTTATCCACATTTTCATGGTGGGTATAACAAAAGGTTTTCCATTTTCCATTTATTAATCAGAAATTTAGGAATTAAATATCTGTTTTATGGTCTTTAGTATTGTAAGTCACTTTGTTGTTTATCAAGAGAAAATTATACAATGTCTATGAATTTCATTATGGTTTTTCTTTTGTTAAATTTTTGTCAATAATTAAATATTTTAAAGAAAAGACTAAGGCATATCAAATTATTTAAACAAAGTTTTGTTAACACCTGATTAGTTTATATTATCATGGAAAATTCTTATTAATTTGTAAACATTTTTCAAAAGGGAAAATATTCACTTAATAACTGGTTATTATTAAAAGAAAATAAATTAAATATTGTATAAATTATTTAGGTGGTTTTATTGAAGAAATAGGTACAATTTTAATCCGATTTGAATATTTTATTTACGGGGAATGCATTATAAAAGGTCTTGAGCTCTTCTTTTTAACATTTACTTAGTTTTTATTAGAAAACCTTTTAATTTCTTTATTTATTAAAAAAAAAAAAAATCTTAAATATTATCTATGTTTCCTTTAGGTAGAGTATCTACTGCCCAGATACTTCCCTCTGGGGCCTCGTTCGAATTTCCAATAGATGTTCGCCGCTGTCCGTCGGAATACTAGAGTAATTCCTACGTGTTTTCTCCCCTGACTTAGTCAGCAGTTTGGGTCGTGTCAATGCGATTGGCATTTAACGAGCTTCATTGCTTATAGGGTTAACATTTTGGCATAAGTACACACCCAGTTTCTATTTTTTTTTCTTCGTTTTCTATCTTTTTTTTTTCTACCATTTCAGCCAGCACGTGTATCTGTGTCGCCCATCTCTGCTCTGGGGCCCAACTATCCCCGGCTATCTATCTAACTATTGTGAGTACTTGTCATTTAGTTTACTATTTACTGTCACGCTTTTGAGTGCCCCTCGAATGGAAATGGGTACGGGTACGGGCATGGGTCTGCGGTCGAAGGGGCTTGGTTTGGTTCGAGTTATAACTGGGAAGGGCCGGCCGGCCGGACGGTCGTCCGTCTGGGCGGGGAGTATATAGGGACCAGTGCCGATAGATATGGACAGAGAAAAGGCTGACCTCCGATAATGCCAGTGGGCAGCGGGACAACTGTTGGGTTAGTAAAAGTAAATTTATATAACTTTTTTCCAAATGTGTAAAATGAATTTACTGCCAAGTTTAAATTAATTTGAATTTCTATTTGTTTTCTTGTATATAAGTCCACATTTTAGATATCATTAAAATACATGCGAATTTTTAATTACTATAAGAGCTTTATTAATATTTTATTAATATAAAAGATACGCTTAAAAACGTTAATATTTTATCATTATAAATTATACTTGAAAATTCGGTTGTATGACAAATTAAATAATTCAATATTATGATAAATAATAAAACTTTTAGTATCCTTTAAATAAGTATGATTTAAATTAACATGTTATAAGTAATATTAATTACAAGTATACTCGAAATATTTGTTGATTAAAGGTTAATCTTGCATAAGCAGACATATTTTATACATTTTGAAGCTTTAATTAAATTAGCATTTAGGTTATTACTGTAATATATATCATAAGGGTGGTAAGGGTGCGACAATCCAAGGCAAAGTCAACAGGGCAACTGTTGATGAATAT